>JAHWXV010594993.1:0-16445 GCA_024586415.1 Phrixothrix hirtus | reverse complement strand
TGAATAAATATGTCTGTTTCGCATTATTAATATATGTATAATTTAGAAAGATTCATTTGTCGACTGTTGTTAGTTCCTATGATAGCTCAGTGGTTAGAGCATTGGCGCGAAAAGCCGAAGGTCCTGGGATCGAACCCCAGTCAGGGAATGAATTTTTCGAAATCTTTTTAATATCTAAAAATATACATAAACCATTATAATTATATTAATTTTAGACCAAAAAGTAATTTTCCTAGATATATATATATAATAAATTGACATGCAGTGATTTGAGTATCGGTTACCTCTATTCTTCGATGAAAGATTATCTTGAATTGATTTCGATTTCTCTGTAGCGTAACATATTCATTATACGTGATACGTTTGATTACTAATTGATTCAATCTGTCGAACCTTGCGGTCGAGATTATATTTGTTTTACGTAATTAATCAGTGAGTAAAACAGTCGTGTAATGCGGTTAGCTATAACAGATATAAGTTAAATGTGATTTGGATTCTTAGATTACCTATATCCTTAGATGACAATTTTTTTGAATAACTTTGATTTAATGAAGCATAACACATTAATTATACGGTAAAATGACCCTTTGTAAGTTGATAAACGAAGTCTGACAACCATACGTATATGTTTCGGGGTCGCTAAATCCGTCATCATCTGTCGCTCAAAAACTATCTCAAAATCGTAAAACGAAGTCTTTCAAGTTGAGAAATGATTGCTGACAAACATACCACGTGTTTTCAAAGTCACCGAATCCGAATGTTGTCCGTCATTTTCATTCTTGGGATCATCATAATTCCCTATGGGACAAAAATACGAGTATATAAATATTTATTTTTTCTTGTATCATACGCTTTGTAATTCAAATTTCGCTGTCATAGTATGGCAATAATCAAGCTAATTTCCCTTGCTTATTACATTTATGTCATAGTAGAGACCATGAAAATCACTATGAACAGAAAATATAGCCAAAGAGTACTTTGTTTGATCTGGTTTCAAACAATATCATTGCTAACGCTTAGGTTGATCCAAAGAAACTATTGTTCTCACCTCATCACATAAAACTTGATCTAATGAATCAGATCGTCGAGGCTTTCAAAGGAGGACGAAAATGTTCGGAATATTTAGGAATACAATTCCTCGGAATATCTGTTGCAAAATTGAAAAAAGATATTTTCGATGGACCACAAATTCGAAAAATGTTGAGGGATGAGCATTTCATTAAGTCAATGAATCGGAATGAGAAAGCTACGTGTATTAATTTTAAGAAACTTGTGTAGAATTTTCTGAGCTACGAAAAATGGTAGCGGATGTGGTGCAAAACTGTGGAAAATTATAATGTTTGACGAATCTCAAGCTGTACTTTTTGAATTCTTATTTCGATTATTTCCCAATGAATTTAGGAGATTATGTTGAGGAACAATGATGTCACCAAAATTTAAACGTAATGGAGCGTCGCTATTAATAATACTGTTAGACTTTGAAAGGGAAAAACGTACGAAAGTGAGGCAACGTCAAAGAAAACAACTCCATAATATTTGGAGTTGAGAGAAATTCTAACCTGTTAAGGTTAATCCGATTTCAAAGTTCTAATTTAGTGTTCTGAAACAAATATAAGTAGCCTATATCCTACAGATTTCGGCCACCAGCGTTCATTATTCAGCTTTAAAGACGCTTTTTAGTGATTTTGCGATATTATTTGAGGTGACATAATGGGGTTTAACTGACATCGAATTAAGTTCCAGCGACCCCAAAAACATATAGCTATGTTTATCAGACTTCACTTCTCAACCTTAAAAAGGGGCCGTTTTATGTATTTGGAGTTTTTTCAAGGTTAAGGACGAATGGTCACATGATGAAGTTTAGAGGACAATGGACTCGGATCCAGCGACTTCAAAAACGTTTATGAATTTAAAAATGACTGTTTTACCGATGTTGAGATATGTTTTGAGACTAGAGACGAATGGTGACATGTTGACGTTTAACTGATTCGGATCCAGCGGCTCCTAAAACATATGGATATGGTAGTTCAGTGTAGTGAAGATTAACTTTTTTCCTGTTGTGTGCCTGTCTTATTAATTTATTTAATTTGTCGGTTCTCGCTCTCTAATTAATTGGTTTCTCGTAACTAATCGATGAGTTAAGCAATCTCGTAATGCGGCAAGTTACAACAGATATAAGTTAAATTATTCACTTATTTTTATACGGCACCATTTACAACGCGTATAGTTCACCGATAAAACACTTCCTTAACAGTGACTTGATAAAAAGGACCGATTTTATGAGATTCTATCTCATGTCAGAAGTATTCGTATTTTCATTGCAAGGTTCACTAACAAGCAATAGAATTTCAATTTTTTGACTGATACCTGAAGTTCTCGCGATTAGTTTAAATTTTCCTCCGCGAGTGCCTTTTATAAATCTCACCTACATTAAGGCTAAAATACTTAGGCAAGCATCTATATTCTAGGCTTTAAATTTACAATGCTAGTTTATTACTAAAATTAGCATTTCCTAGCTTTATGTACATTTCGCACCGTTCTTAAATATCGTACTTTAAAGGAACCGCAGGTACCGTCTGCTTCTTTACAATTATTTTGTAATTTTAATTTTTATGTGCAATATTGTATTAACAATTTTTCTCAGACTTAAACTAATAATAAATTGTTTAATTCGTGCATTCTTAAAGTACGAATGAAAATCGCGTTGTTTTGAACATATTTTACTATAATAAATGAACGCCTACTTGGAAAATTTTGGAATTGTATAAGTTTACCTATAAATATTTAATAATTATGTAAATCTCATTCATTCATTTTATATCTACTGCTATAATTAATCATGTTCAATTACTAGTAATAAGCAAAGTATTTTACTTAATTGTATATTTTAAGTCATTGCTTAGGCTTTAAAAAATTAGCAGTAGGCTATATTAGAAAATTTATTTCAAAAGAATGTTTTCAAACTACATTTATTGATAATTAACGGACATTTTAATTATTATACCAATTAATTTAAATGAACTGATTACTAATATTGCGATTTCACGGCTGAAGTTCGTTTCGCATAAGAAGTACACAGACCTAACATATCGTCTTTTATGCTTATTTATGTTTACCAAGTAGGTTAACGCGTATTGAATGCGCGGCCCTGTGTACTTCTTATGTGAAACTGACTTGGCCGTTTGCGTTGTAAAGTTCTTTGAGCATTTAAAGTCAATTTCAGGATTGCTAATTAGTTCTTTTGAGATATAATAATTATATACGATTCCAAATTTTTCCACAAGTACAATTGTGTTTGGATATGCTTATAATTAAATTTATATTGCTTGGATGACTAAATATAACAAGGGACTAAGTGGTAATAGAATTAGAATTAAATACACCAAATATAGATCCAAAAATATTGGGACACAAATGAATTTTAACGGCTTTCCTAATTAATCAACCTTGACTTCTGTTATTTTTAAAAAAGATGGCAGAAAGTACCTGTGGATTTTCCGTTAGTTTCGTATAAGTGCAGGATTAAGGGATTAAATTGAGTTTCTTATTAGTTATATTTATAACTTTTGGTAAAACTGATTATACAATACAGACTAAACTTTGATTTTCCAAAACTCATTGTGCAGAAAACTTCACCTGCGTTGGATCATAGGCCTTGTTGGTCGTGTCGTCACGAATTCGATATTAATGTATTTTATTTGCCGACGGCGCAATATATTTATTTATTTAAACGATCGTCGAAACTTCCAAGTGCTGAGCGACACCCGGCTTCTTTGTTGCATAACATCGCTAATTTTTTACACTTGTAAAATTTTTTCTGTCTAAATCCTTATTTATTTGTATTTGTGAAGATATAACTTGCATTTAAAAAATAACGACTATTGTAAATTATAAAATCAGCGATTCGGTCAAGATTTCGAATCAACTATAAAGTTTTAACAGATTAATTATTATTTAATTATAATTTAATGAGTAGACAGTTACTTACGCAATGCGCTTTAATATAACTATGGCAAATATTTAACAATACAATAAATTGTCAGGTAGTTCAAGAATTTTTGACGTTCTAAGCAATAGTGTCATGGTTTTTAATAAAAATTTGGAATACGTTTATCTTATACTCTGCATATGTTGCTGGTTTATCACATCGTTCAAAATTTTGAGTAGGGTCAGTTTTAACGGTATATACTTTACTTGGTAGCGTTAAATTCAGCCAAGAACATGTAAAATATTTGTATTTGTATTTTCCCACTCAAAGGCTTGAATTTTGTCTGAAGTTTGAATGATGTGATGAATCGGCGTCGCTGTAGGATATAACATAAATGTATCCTTTCATTAAAACAAAGACGCTAGCGCCGTGAAAGTACATTTCAGAACTACAACCAACAAACGGTGTAAACTTTTAGACAGTAGCGTTTTATGATACGCTACTAAATCCCTTGCTATTTTATTTTAGCTGCTTAATGACAGACTTTAAATTGAAGTTTTGATAGGAACATTTAAATAATTATTTTGTAACAATCCACATGCAATAAAAAAATCTGGCGTGAGGCGACACACGAGTTTTTCCTGCTTGTTTCAAACTTTATTTAAATAATTGGCATTGGCTAATTTCTTAGCATGTAAAATAAAATTTTATAAATTAAAATGAAATTTAAGTTAATTTAAGAACAAATAATTTAGAGATTAAAATAAAAAGTGAATATGTAAATAATGTTTATAAATAGTAAGTTGATTCCGGGAATCCTGCTTAAGTTTGTAAATTTTTTTCAATTACTTCATTCATGTAATTTTCCTAAATAAATGTAATTCACGTGAAACGACACTAAATGCGTACGAAATGTAACAAGCTTAAAGAAAGACATTAGAGTCGTTTTTGAAAATAAAGCGGTACTTCCAGTTATCTGATTTTAATCAAAATCTTGCTATAGCGTACTGGAAAGATATCAAACTTTTATACAACTTTGAGCTTTTGAGTTATTTTGCTCACGCACCCCCACCCGAAAGCGCCCGAGTATGTTAGAAACACGACTTTCAGACTCACTTGACCTGAAATTCTTTATTTCGCATGAAAATTAACCATTGAAAAATTTGGTTGAAAATAGTACTTTCGTATATCCATATTTCATAGAGGGCAAGAGAAAGTAAAAATAGGAGGTAATCTGCTATTGTGATTTCGTGATTAGAAAGTGATTATATTTTCTAGATAATCCAAAATACATCATAACAAAGCTGTATTAATGCCATATATGTCCTATATACTTTCAGAAAGCGCTCTCTTAATCTAGCTTTATTTAATTTAATCAAAAAAAAATAATATACCTATTTTGATTTTGTTTTATTTCTATGGACTTTAATATGATTGAACATAATAATTTAAAATATGTCTTTAGTTCTATAATTCATGACATAATTACGAACCTTCATGGCAATATTTAACGGCTGACTTATCTGTTATCTTGCAATTGTTACACAGCTTAAGGAATTCTACACACTTTACTTTCATTGATGGTAATTAATTTGGTTTGCTAAACTTGTCCTTAAGAAATATGTTGTTTTAAATATTCTCAAGCGAAATAGGCTATTATTATGTGAGCGACTAACTTGAGCTTGTATGTAACAACTTAATATCAATTTAACAAAATATTTAATTAGTGTTGTTTACCGGACCTGCCCTCGTAGATAATTAATTTTGTTCAATTATTCACAAGCGCTGTAAAATATCTCAGGTTTATTTTATGAGTTTGCAACAAAAAATTCCATATTTAACGTTTACTAGAAATTTCGCTAGATTTACTGTTTCCTTTTGTTATGTTAGTTTATAGGACACTTTTGTTTGCATCCATTTTTAATTTCCATTTAACCTTGCTTGTTTGGGTAAGTTTATTTATATAAGTATCCGTTTTTCATGTTGATTTGGGATTTCCCCTAGTCGTAGTAATTATTGCATTTTCGTAAATTAGTAGAAATGGTAATTTCAGCGGCACCACCATCGTTAAATTTTTCTTACCGATAAATGCTCACTTTGATAAGAGGAAACTGCGTGCCGCTAAGAATTAGATTCCCGACATCTGTAATTACGTGTTGTTCTGTAATCACGTTGAACTTTTGGTTCCTCACGCGTGTAATATAACGGGAGTAAGTTAGTGTGTTCGTTTGGGCAACACATCAATTAATGTTTTGACAGTTTTTTTCTAAGGAGACTGTTTTGGCCAACTTCGCCAATGATGCTCCGTGGTCTATTCCAGCCTAACCTTTCTCGGAACGTATAATCACACTTTCTAGATGTCCGGTACAGTAATAACGCTGCTGAAGATCTTTGAGGAAATAAAGCTCCGCCTACCTGAAGGTTAGTCATTCAGGACTTAGGAAACTGCAAATGTCAGAGAGAGCCGAACTACATTACGTTAACTACTAATTTTTTTTGTACTTGTTAACGGTTAAACGCACACGCTGAATTCATGCTTAGTGATAGGCGTTGTCTTAGTTGCGGATTAGTCGTCAAATATTAAACATTCCAAATAAGGAACTGTAAAATGTTCGAACATAAGAAGAATACTTCAACATGTGTTTGTGTATTTCGATCCTACAATATTGTAATAAACTAAACAAAACTCAGTTATAATAACCATCGAACATTTCAAAAAGATTAACTTCCTTGAGAATGTTCTTATTGTTTCTACAATTTTACGAACGAAAACGTTAGGATACAATATTTTTTAATAAAAATTATTATGAATATTAAAACCGTTGTTTTTTCTATATTTAACAACTAACAACGATTAATTCTTTGGCTAAGACTACATAACACAAATATTTAAATGATACTTGATCTAAATATTCTGTTAACAATATTTCCATACTTTATAATTGAATTGTTTAGAAAACATCTAATAATAATTAATTATACTTAATTCGCCCGAAAAAATTTGTGAGACGGATGCTGGAAACCTGTTATTCAAGCTACGGGACATTTTGTTAACAACTGTCGCATGTTACTGTTTACGGCGTTTACATTCCAAGGTATACTATAGAAAGCGCCAACGTTCTGTGTCAACATAACTAAATTATTCTGTCGTATTTAAAACATTGCAGATAAACATTTTTTAGTTTACAATGTTGAGTCATTTGCCACAAAACTGTGCATGTGCAGGATATACACGGTTGATCTTGTCGATCAACGATAATTTTACTTTGTTTTAATAAACCGGTGCATGTTTCAACGATTCTTTCATTTACAAAACATCTTCGGATTTCCGACGAATTAGATTTTTTGCAAGTATGGAAGGTCGTGACGATTTCGGCTTTCTAGTACTCGTCAGCGAACATAATTAATTTTAGGATTTCTATGCGCTGTTTGTCGCTCGTTCAGACTTCCTTTTTACGGTAAGTTCAAATACGCCCCTCGCCTACCCCATCTTTTGACGAACTGCCGAGCTCAAAGAAATACTAAATATTTTGTTATAACCAACGCTATAGTCATTTCTGAGTTTACTTAAATTATTGACCGACAGCACAATAATCATTTTTACCAACACCACTTGCTGTTTTTATATCACTCACTTGTTGTGCTGAACGCCGAATAAAGGATATATTATATGCAGGGGACTATTAATTTCTTGACTGTCTCGAGTATTCTTAGAACTTCATAGTTCATTTTAACTTTGCAAATGTAAATTTGGATTTCTTTTTGTTACACTCATTAATTTGTTAGGTTTGTGAATTTATACGTGCCCTTTTTAAATTTTAGTTACTTCTAAATAGTTTTCTGTATACAATAATTGAACATGACGAAAGTGCAGTTTATAATAGTTTCTCGTATTTTAATATACAATTATTTTGTTGGAATTATGCGTTTATCTGGGCTGTATTATGTTTTAGACGTCCGGTTCCTGAGTTTTGTCTGTTTCT
Source organism: Phrixothrix hirtus (assembly GCA_024586415.1). Taxonomy (NCBI): domain Eukaryota; kingdom Metazoa; phylum Arthropoda; class Insecta; order Coleoptera; family Phengodidae; genus Phrixothrix; species Phrixothrix hirtus. The sequence goes on along the minus strand of JAHWXV010594993.1, from coordinate 8,534 downwards.
TTGTAATTTCTATTACTAGTTGAGGCGTTATTTAACTTCGTAATTGTTACTTACAACGGCTACTTATTTTACTACAGCAATTTATACATTGCCTAAAAATCATTATTTGGTGCTTAATGAAATATTTGTAATTTAATGTGCATCAAGGTGGTATCTCTAGCTCTTTTCTTAAATTTTATGTATAGAAGTTAGTCATTAATGTTGATTTGAAATTGCATGGTTGGTTAATATAAATATTTTAGATATATTTTTAACAGGATTTAAGCACTAAAACTAGATGCAGTAGGCGCTATGAGACAATATGGTGTTTTTGTGATTTTATATAATTTATTTACCCTACGCTACTAGCGTTGTATGTGCGTCTACTACGTCATAATTCTCTTAGAAATTCTTACGTGATACATACTATAATGTAAGCACTAACCCTTCAGGTCTTTAATTGTTTCAACTGAAAAAGTAATTCATTATTTTCAAAAATTATTTTGGTTTAAGTAAATTTATCTTAATCTAACATTTTATTACAATAATTTATTGTTTGGTTTATGATCAGTTTGAATTTACACTAATGAAGACAATTATTGCTATAATTACATTTTTAAGAAATTAATTGAAAAGCTTAGTTTTTATTATTGAAGGTAAAGCAAATTTATTAGAGCATTTAAACTTAATTTACATAGTAACAAGGGATTTTAATCAAGATATGCAATTACTGTATCCGGGAGTGTAATTAAACCGTTCTAGATTTATTTTCTCACAAAATTCCCTTTTTCATGTAGCATAACCAAAATGTTTAATTATAGTTAAACATACGTATAAATATTTAATTTTTTTGTAATAAGTTGTAATTAGTTTGTTTTATATTTTGTGTAATTTCTAATATTAAATACATAGTAAGTTCCCAAATTTCTTAAACTTCAGGCACAGTAGGTGGCGCGCAATTCGCACAGAACGCTTTGTAACAATTATTAATTAAAATTGTGTCTAAAATGAGCGCGTCAAGTGGTGCAGAACGTTTGTAAATATTGCAGTTTGCTTCACTCGAATTATCTACTCTGCACGAACGCCCATTGATGTGCCTTCACAGACAGTTCCCATATCTTGCTGCTCCATTAGAGAATTTTTCTTGTTTGCCTGCGCAAGTGACATCCATATCAAACGCGCCACGTCGCGTGAAACCTTTGCGAACGTCCGTTGGAAGTTTGTTTATGTTGACTGTAGTTTCTGCTTTCATTCGACCGTTGCTATGGTGGATGATGAGAAGGGTAAAACAGTATTACATTTATTATTTTATATGGAATACTCAAACAACAAGAAAAAACCAAATGTTTAAAAACAAGAACTTTACAGCGGAAATAATTTACTAATTAATTTGACATGCGAAGATGCAGAAAATTTTTAATATTTTTCCGTGTCATCGGACGTTTTTGAAGTACTCATTAATTTAATGGGCCATAAACTTATTGTGGAGACAAAATAATACATATTTAGAAGAGGTTAAGCAACTCTTATCGTTTTACCGACAAGGCATGGAAGATGTTTGTGAAGGCGCGTTCGTGCGCGGTATGCCGTCCGCATGAAACTACTGCAATATTTTGTGCGCTTCATCTAGGAGCGTTTTTGGTCATTTATACAAAAGCCTTATCTCGAGCAACAATGTTACAATATGCCTTTTATACAACACTGTATTTCCTTGTTAGCTAATTTAAAAACTTAGGAATGTGATTTCTCCAAGATTTATAATCATCTCCTTATAATATTTTATTTACCATGTATTTTGTTCGTCGTTGGCTGAGGTTTGGATTGTCGAAATTCCTTTTTCCCTATGTTTTCAATTGTCATGAAAATTTCGCCATGTCTACTGAAATTTATCCAATCCCTTGAGCCAACTCTTAGTAGAGAGTTTTAACGTACCAAACATATCATTAAGGCAGGACCTGTGATTTTATTTCCTTATCCGAGAAAAAGCTATCGTTTAAAACTTTTTGCTTTGAAAAAATTACCATTTTGACCGGGTATAAGTGAATCCTGGTAGTTCAAAGAATAACTTGCTAATCACTAAGCAGATTGCTAACAATAAATTTGATGCCAGAAGCAAACTTGAATAAAAGACCCTGAGTTTGAGTCAATCTTCTGAACAAGCAACGTAAGCGCTGAGTTAATTTAATCCAAGCACCCCCATAATAAAGTACTTCCTTAACAGTGGGATAACAGTGTATCGAACTTAAAAATAACTGAGAAATCTAATACTCCTTGAGGTTGTAGGGACCAAGGCCATAAAAGTATTAGTCAAGTGCTTTATTTCTTTACTGATGCTATGATTTGTGCATTGAAATGGAAGTTGTGAATTAAAAAGGAATTAACGGCACTTTGATAAAAAAACCGCAATACCAAATGGTTATGATACAATTTGTACAAGTTGTCATAGTAAGATTTGTCTAAAGACATTCAGAACGTAATTAACGGAATTTTCAGATAGCTGATATGTTCGAAGTCGGGGTTAAAGGGCGAGTTTATAAACATGTGACAATTTTATAATCTTATCGCGTAAAATATAATTAAATTGAATATACTGGTATGTTAAAATACGGATATCACTATTTGATTAACATTATACCATGTAAGATAAGATCTACGCTAACTGGCGTGAATGGCACTAGTGTTAATTTTTTTATTTTTTAGGCTGTAAAGTCGGTTAAATTAACAAAAACATTTATTTCAGCGATATGTCAACAGAAAAACAATTGAATATGCATTTCGGAAATACTGGTAAAAATGTACATTTTTCTAATGAAACATTATATGTAGGTACTAGTATTATTATTACAGACAAAAAAAATAGAATTCTGTATTTAATTTATTAAGAGTGTTATGGCCAAAGAACTTCAAATATCTATATTATTTAGAAAACAATAAACTTTTTAGTAAAAACTGAATCTAATGGGAAACGTTCAGTTTCACAGTTTTATATCGTAATTTCTATATCTGCATACTCTATTGTTAAATATTTAGGGGTATAAAATAAAATAATCTGACTCCTCGGAAATATGTCCTCTTTATCCAATTACAAAGTGCATAACTACGTAAGCTTTTCTAGGCAGCAATAGATATGTACTCATTTATTTCGAATACTATAGCCTGATACATTTTCAACGAGGGGTAAATCTATTGGGAATTCTTAAGGAATTTTTGGGAATTCTAGGAATTCCCGGAACTCTTGGGAATTCTTAGGAATTTTCATGAAATGATTGGAAATTTCTGGCAGTTCACTAGGAACGTTTGAGAATTCCTAGAAATTCTTAATCTTTCTGAAGAAAACGTTATGCTCATCAATTTTTACTAACTAATTGTGTTTAAAAAATTTAAATTTAGTAGGACACTACACAACTTTCTCTTACATATTTCAAAATGTCAAGTTATCCGATTAAGTTTTTAGCCACACAATACCGTATTTAACTCTGGAGGATATATCCAATTACTCAACTTACGCAATTTTTCTACAGAAATGAATTAAAGTTTAAAAAAAATTATTGAAGCCGTTTTTGAAAAAATTGTTATCGATTTTCACCAATTTCCTAATCCGCATGTCAGGAAGGTAATAAATTTAAATAAAAAATTATATTCTTCCACGATTTTTAGATTTTGCTCAAAAATGAGAACTTTTTCAAGAGAAATTAATTTAATTGATTCACATGAAAGGACACTAAATGTCTACCAAATGTAGCAATTTTAAAGAAAATCGTTATAGCCATTTTCGAGAAAGCCATAAAAACTTAAAATTGCATGAATAATGCGACACTTCTGGTTATCAGATATTACCTAAAATCTTGCTGTCGCATGCCAAGCCCGGTAAGGAAGGGAAATGGTTATCTCGTAAGTTACCTAGTTCTCAGGAAAAGCGGACATTCTTTGCTGCTCGTTTCTTCTCATCGACTTACGCGGAACTATAGGCTGAAATGGATACCTCCGGGCATAACTTGGCCCCAGTCCTTCAGGTTATTCGGTGAACATGAAAGGGGTATGTGGATCGCATTTCAATACAGCAAGGAGGGATTGATAGTGATTAAGTTCGCTAAAAGAGCGGCCTCTTTGGAAAACCAGTGAGGCGACTTCTGGCTGTCGCATAAGATGAAAGTAATTAACTTATATATATAATTTCATTCTTCCAAGACTTAGTTTTTCAGCTATTTTGTTAACATAGGTACGCGCGAGCACCCGCGCACGCACACAGCGCGCACGCATAGATACACACACGACACGTGCGCGCAGATTAATATCTAAAAACATGATTTTCAGACTCAAGGTTCAAAATCATGTTTTCTACTAAAAACTCAACATCGACAATTTTGGTCGTCGAGTGATTCAAAAGTACACCGACAATGTTCTTGAGTGAATTTTTTTGGGTCTAAATAAGTTGAGTGGACTCAACTATATACCAAAAACTTGTTTTTCCCGTGAATGAGTTCCAAAGTGTCTTGAAAAGAATCGATTTTATTCTAATATGCCTGCAAAGGGATTTTCAAAAATTTTCAAATTTTGCACAGGGTTTTGTATAAGTCGAAATTAACTATCAGTACTTTACGTATTTGAAATATTTCAACTAGGATTACATTACACCATTGATTTTTTATGTCCATGGTAATTTGGAAGATTTGAACTAATAACACATTGCTTACGCCTTTGTCTAAAAAAGGCAGAGTTATTTAGAGTCTATGTACTGCACTGTTTTCAAGATAGAGGTAATTAAAGGCAAAAAAATATAGGCCCAGATCTTTAAAAATCATGGAAATCGTCGTCTGAACTTAAAACATTATAGCTACTTATACAGATAATAAAAGAATTTAAATAAACAACGTTGCCGAGACAGCCGTTAAAATTACCGCCTCATCGTTAGCTTCGATGTTAGCAAATGTTCTAAATGAGTGTCTAAAGTTGTATTTCCCAAATCATTCAGTTCAGAAACTTTGTTTATTAGGACTTTTTAGTTTGGCTTGGCCGTCGCTATAATTTTATAAGGGCATTGATCCCTTTTTTTACCTAAACTTTTTGCCATTAGTTGCTTTTATCCCGAAAATAGTGCAAAATATCGACTCTAAACAAGAGTACCCGTTTTATATACAACAGCGGAAGCAATGTGATTCCTAGTTCAAATCTGCCAAAATCCTATCGACATAAAAAATAACGGTGTAAAGTAACCTAATCCCCTCATATCTACGTTAATCGTTGAAATATTTCAAATAAGTACCACTCGCAATTGAGCGGGACAACCTAACCCTGGCCCAAATTTGAAAGTTTCTAAAAAATGCGTTTGGAGAAATATTAAAAAAGAATCGAGTTTTTTAAAAAAACTTTGGAGCCCTCACGGGTAAAGGAAGCATTTTAGTAGATAGATAAGTTTGATCCAATTGACTTATTTTTACGTCAAAAATCAATTCAAAAGCGACTTATGTGAACCTGGCACCCGACTTTTAAATATTAATTTTTTTGCACGTCTAGTTAGTAGTTAGTTTGTAGTTAATTGTATTAAGAAAAATTCTTTGTAGTAAAATCATTTACGAAATATATGAAGGCCAAAAATTGCCCACGCACGACTTGAAGCTAAAAACTTTAAATAGTGTAATTTAATAGAGGGGCGTTTGTAGATGTTTGTAGTGCTTTCAGTTTCGTTTGTAATTAAACCGTTCAACAGTTACAATAATTTAAAGTTTAAAAATAGGTAACTTCGTAAAATTATTAGGTGTATTAAAGCTTCTTGTGAAGTTTTATTTAGAATCATTTGTAGTTGTTTACAGTACTTTTGATTTCGTTTGTAGTTGAACCGTTCAAAAGTTATGATCATTTAAAGATCTAAATGATTGCAACTTTTGGCAGTTATCATTTTTTAAATGTTTAAGTGATCGTAACTTTTGAACGCTTCCACAACAAACGCAATTAAAAGTACTACCAACAACTACAAATGATTCTTAATAAGACTCGCAAGTTGATTTAATGCTCCTCATAATTTGGCGAAGTTATCGTTTTTTTCACACTTTAAATGGTTGTAGCTGTGAATAGTTCAATTCTTATCGTCGCATAAACCATCCTTCGAAAAAAAATTTCTTGTGGGTATTAATGTCCCACAAGAAAAAATCCCCTTAACTAGAAGCTTCGATAGAAGTGACACCGAATTAAAAAATCTGTCTAAGACGCAAAATCCCAATTCTACAAACATTGTAGTTAATCTTAGGACTACGTTTTCACCAAAACCTATTTCTGGATTACCCCACTGTTTTTCTTCATAAATTTCGAAAGTAGTCATGTAACTTGTTGCAGCACAACAAAGCGCCCATACCTTGGAGCCCCGTTTTACATGCTTCAAGGGCTTATATTGCTTTAATGATGACAGTCCCTTGTATAATCCATCAAGTTCAGGATGACCACGTGACTTCATTTGCGAGTTATCATTCAAATGTAAGCTTCTAAAAATTTTCAAAAATCTTTTCAATGACAACATTTGCAATTCTAGGAACGAACAAATTTGGATTATTTGACCAGTAGTGACGGATTGATGGAAGTTAATAAAACTCCATTACTACTAACATGCCAATAAAAGCTTTCAATTTGATAGTAGTCAAATCAAGTTGACGATTAGAGTATAAATTACTTTGATCAACAATGTAGTCCAATACTTCTTGCGTGAAGAATAACAAAAAAAAAGTTAATTGGCGAGGATATGTCAACTTCTTTTTTTGTACAATTTTTAAATTGTAATGGCTCTTCAAAAAAATTTTTGAAACTGTAAGGGGTCTGAGCTGATCTATTATATAATCCTCCTCTAACACGAATTTTACGGCCCCTGCTTTGTCTATTGGTTCTCATAGAAATCAATGCTGTAGTTGCTGTGGGCTTTCACTGAAATACCGCTGTAAATGTTAGAGGGGCCTGACTGGGGTGTAAAAGATCTTGGCTGTGGAGAAGCAGAAGGTCCTATCGGAAGTATCTGACCAATAGGGAATTCGTCATTAGCGCCAGAATCCCCACCAACATCAGAATTCACTGCTTGATCATCCGTGACGTCATAAAATAAGAGGTCCAGCTCCTCTCTCATCTCCTATTTTTTCAAGATCTATAGCATAGCGTGGCATCTGAGATACAATTAATAATAGGTTTCATAATTAAAATAATGAAAATAATATGAAAACACGCTCGAGTTAACTAGAAGCGTTTGGTTTCATTTACCTTCAGAATACCTACATCAACAAATTTAAGAAGTAGGTGATTTGACACTTAATAATAAGTTAGCGACAATAATTACCGACTCGTATTTCGTATATAATATTATTTGATACACAATTGATTCAAGATTATGAAAGTATTAATAGATAGTTGCAAAGGATTGAAAGAAATAAATGAAATTTAGAAAAATCAAAGTGTGCACATGCAGACAAAACTAAACTAACAATACTAATTCTAATTGCAATTATTCTTTATATAGAGGATGCATTTCTAAAACTTATAGAACACGTGCAGGAAATATTATTAAATTCAATTATTACATACCTTAATTAATTGAAAAACCAATATTTACTTATTTAACACTAATTAATCAGTAACTTTATCAAACATGGGTATAATTTCACTGAAAGTGCATTGGGATACATTTGTAACCATGTACTTTTAATTGCTATAGTTGTCGTCTATTGCGCAATTGGTAAACTTCTAAAGAAATGTGCTTTTCGTTCATTCACGGACTACGTAAACTGTTAATAGGAGTCACAATTAATGTGAAATGTATGAGATATTAACTTAATGGCACAGTCATGTTCTCGGATACATATGTAACCGTTTTTGGCCTTTGCCCTATAAAGGGCAAGGGTTTTCGTATGTTATAAATGGTTTTATTACAAACAAATTTTTTTACTACAACCAACTACACACGAAATACTAACTAAACGTGTAAAAATATTAGCTTTTAAAAGTCGGGTGCCAGGTTCACATAAGTTCAAGGCGTTGTCGGTGTACCTCTAAATCATCCTATATGAGGGATGTTGCTTTAATTTCGGGATGTGGCAACATTGCAGTTCGCAGGACAATTGATATACAAAATTCGTATAAAGTTATGACAGAAAGGGTGCACATAAAGCTGTTCTATTACAGAATAATTTTAAAATAAACAAAATGCGGAAAAAACATGGATTTAAATTGTGACATGTTCTAGCAATGATTTTATTTGATTGCTGATTGAAAAAAGTGAAAAGGAGTGTATCGCTGATTTAAAAACTGCTTCTGGTGATGGAGAACCATCAAGAATGACTGTGTTTCGGTGATATCAAGAATTTAAATTCGGTTGTAATAATTTTAGTATCAAGTTCGTGAAGTTCGACCAACTGTCACAAGACGAAATTGAAATAACGCATGTGGTAGAAACACAAGTTTTTAACAACGGCCGGCAAAGCTGCAGTAGAGCGAGGCGTGGTTCTTCTGTACTGCGAAGCTAAACACTGTCGGGAAAATAAGTCTAAAATCGGTAAATATGGGCGCCACTGTTTTCAAGACCC
>JAHWXV010594976.1:0-17609 GCA_024586415.1 Phrixothrix hirtus | reverse complement strand
AAAATAAATTCGTATACATAGTTACTTATAAATAAGTGTAGAATTAAGTGAATATAAATAAACATTATAAAAACAATTACCTAGTTTCGTTACAATACTATGCCTCAACCCTATTTGCCACCACCAATTAATAAGTCCAAAAAATGAAAGGACGGCTTTCGGAATTCTTTCAGATATTTGTTATAGTTAGTTTTATTAAGTTCACGAAGCTCGGAGTATTTACACTATGATTGTATAAAAGCATATATTATACGATTGCGGTATCGTTTTCAGTTGAAGTATAAATGTTATTAAATTTTATATTTTGTGTTTCCAAAATTACATTAGCAGAACAAGATTTTATTTGGAGATTATAAATGTGGGCCTTCTGTTAATAAAGGAATATAAAATTAGGATCATTTTCAAATACAAAAATGATTTAATAATTGTTACGTGCAGGTAACCGAAAACTTCTTACGAATAGGTAGTTATAAATATCAAATAAAAAATGCGCAAATAAATTTTATCTGGATTTATTTTGCTAATTAATCCTCAAATAACAATAAACACACATCAAAGCAACGTATCAGCTGATTTGTAACAATATTCTAATTCTCCGCAACGCGGTGATTTCCGCAAGTCAATTACGACACACCCACGCACTGTCAAAGTGCAGTATTGTGGCTTGTGTGATACAGATGTATTAACTACCGGTGACTGAAAATTGGTTTATTATACCATTAACATATGTATACTATGATGACTAGATGACAAAATGAATTTCACATAGTTTTAAGGGTAATATACGAGGATAGCACAGATAATTTATGCAAACTAATATTTCTAGTGAATCAAACGAATCAAACATGCCATGAAACAAATATTTATTGTTTTCTATTTTGTCAGTTACAATTTAGTTTTGATATATGCAACAGTTATTTTGTAAGCTAATTTCAAAGCGAGTGGTCTGCAGCAAAAATGAATTTAACGACAGAAAATTTTAGAACCATGATTTACTATGATTTTAAAAGTTCTTTAACTCCACAACAAAGCGTTTCAAAACTTCGTACTGCATTTGGTGATCAAGCTCCTTCTCAGAGGAGTGTTTACAACTGATATAACGAATTTAAATTTCAAAGGGTTTCACTTAGTGACGATTTTCGCGAAACAAGGCCAGTCTCAGCCGTTATTGAAACAAATATAGACGCCGTACGAAAAATGATTCAAGACAGCAATCTAGTCACGTATAGGATTATTAGGAGCACCTTGGGTAGTGACATGACTGCAATAAATAAGATTTTACATAATCATTTGGATTTGAAAAAAGTCTATTGTCGGTGGATACCGCATAATTTAACACAGGAACAAACCGAGTGGAATGGTGTAAAGAAACGCTTAAGAAATATGATGAAGGTAAATCGAAAGTCGTTTACAACATCACTACTGCTGATGAAAGCTGGATATATGCATTTGAACTGGAATCAAAACGGCAGTCGGCTCAATGGGCGTTTGCAATAGAACCTAATCCAATGAAGAAGTGAAGAAATCTCGAAATGTTGGGAAGAAAATGGTAGCCAGATTCTTCTCAAAATTAGGACCTATTACAACAGTCGTGTTTAAAAATAAACGTATGGTTACTGCAGAATGGTACACGACACTATGTCTGCCAGATGTTATTCAAAAGACTCGTTTACAATGCCCTAGATCGGAGATTGTCCTTAATCACGGCAATGCTTCAAGTCACACTGCACGTTAAACTAACGAATTTTTGAAAGCTTCCAGATTAAAATTACTATATCATCCGCCATATAGTCCGGGCCTGGCACCTTTAGATTTCTTTTTATTTCCCAGACTAAAGGATAAAATGCGTGGTGTACGATTTGCAAGCCCAGAAGTTGCAGTGGAGAGCTTCAAATACCTTATAGCTGAAGTGATTCAAGAATAGTGGAATTTATACTATGGTAACTGGTTTTATTGATTGTCTAAATGCATTGGGTTTAAGAGCGAATATTTTGAAAAACAATAATAAAAATAATTTTTGACTACAACATTATGTTTTATTAGTTTGCAGAAATAATCGGTGCTACGCTCCTATATTAACACACATCAAATTTTATCTCTTTAACATACGCATATATGTAGCTTAGAAAATTTATTCACCTTAATGGTTGACTATAGCTGATATAAAACCAAAGAGGTAAAGCTCAGAGAGGCAAACAGCTAGCAGAACAAACGGACTCTTTCTTGAAGTATCTTTGCAACTAAAAATCAAACGAAGAACAAAAATGTGATGAATATACTAAAACTGCAAAAGCTGAATATGCTGCTCCTCTTACGATTGATTGAGATCCAAAAAAAGATATTCAAATTAAAGAAAGTCAAGACAATAGAACAGAAGCTGCTGCTGCAGCAGCGAATTGACCTTCTCATTGTAATGATAATTTTAGACTGATTTTACTACAAAATGGACCACATCAGTGTGTCACACTTGATTATCCCAAAGCTACACAAAAAGAAGATTTTCTCCAACATACTACAAGAGGATACTGTCTAATGATGAAGAAGTATGCTGTTCATGACTGTTATATTCAATTACAAATGTTATGGTTTTTGCTTTTGCTGCAAATTATTTAATAAAAAAAACTACATCATTCCTACAAAAATAGGGATCAAAATACTGGAAAAATTATGCTAGTCCTACAAAAATCAGGGTCAAAATACGTGAAAAATATTGAAGCAATTCTATTTTCACACGAGAGCAATACTTTTCATTTAGAAAGCTATCAGCCCTGGAAAGAACTTAATTTGCGTTTATCTCAAGACCCAATAATTGATAACTTTAACCAGCAAAAGATCAGCGAATAAGAACAGTACTAACTTCAAATATTAGAATCTTTAGTTGTTTTGATCAGAGAACTTGCCACACAAAATTTGGCATCTTGTGGGACAAATGAAAAGTTATATAACACTAGTAACTGGAATTTATTGCAGTTTATCGAATATCTAGCACTTTTAAACACTGTATAAAGAAGGAACGCCTGCATAGAGTCAAAAATCAAGAAACAGTGGCTAATTACTTGAGAAAATATATTCAAGCCATAGCAGGAGCCGTAAAAAAGAAAATCTTGTCATCTGTAAAATCGTCAAAATATTACTTAATTATCTTGGATTGCACACCTGATGAGCTATGTTGAACAGATGACAATGATTATACATTCTGTTGATGTTATTAAACCATTAGATGGTGAAATATGAGCGGTTGAGGTAATAATAACATAACATTTTTTAGGATTTGGTCCCTGGAGAAAACTGCATGTGCCACCTTCATGCCAGAAATTCTGATTGAACCGCTTGAACAAATGGAATTACCCATTGATGATCCCCGTGGTAAAGAATATGAAATAATGTGAAAGACAGAAAAACCAAGAGCCAAAAGGGAGCAATTACAATAACTTATGCTTTGCCTAAATTTGCGGGGACATCGTTAGACAATTACAACATTAAATTCCCAAAAAATATTTTAGACTTAAATCAGCTAAGTCTAACATTTAATCGTAAAAATAATTAATAAAAAAGGGCAAAACTCAAACAAAGTTAAGTTCCAATTATGCAGTGGATGATCCATTCCTTCACAATGGTCTGATTTTGTCAGCGGTATCACAATCCCTTTATAATACAACCGAGACTAGGTAGTTTTTAATAGACTACTTACGCAGATTCTTTAAAGTACTGGCAGAGGTGTCTGCGTTTATCGTTGTTTGGCATACATTCCATAAGAAGAATCCGCTTCATGTCCCAAAAAAATCTTTGCTTTCCGTTTTCCGGAAAATGGCCGCGTCTGTACCTTTTTTGGAGGTCGTGGGTGCCATTTATGAATCTATTGCTTCAATTCCGATTTTATTTCCAGGGCTCAGTGATACACCACGTTTTCGTCGACATCCAGTCAAAATGTGTGCCAAAAGGTCGGAATCCTCGGCCAAAATTCCCCAATGATTTCAAAAGATGTGAATTCTACATTATTTTAAGTACACGTCATGCAAGATGAAATGTGTTAACCTAATAGATCTTCATATGAGGACCGTCGTTTTCCAATTTCTACGTCTGAGGTCGCCTTCGATGAAATTATGTTCTTGAAGTAAGTTTGGATAAAATCCTATTATATAGTACAATGACGCACATTTTCCATACATGAAACAAATGTTTTTAGCTAGCGAGCCTCCTTTTTCAAATATTTTAGAATGCTTTGATACTTTCACCTTAAGTTACCTGTTTTGCCTTAAAATACACATTATAGAATTCCAACTGCAAGGGTCGCCAAAACTTTAAAAATAGAAATAAACTTATCTATGCTTATCGTCAGTAACATCGTATCATTTATTTACATAAGCTCCTGTGTGTTCAACGCATTTTTGATAAAGCAGTAACAAAGTTTCTATATCCACCTGGTACCACGGTATCTGCATTTTTTCCAGCCAGGCACCTACTTTTGCACGATGAATAATGTAATAGCAAAAGCCAAACACATGGGAAAATTCGAAGTTTCGAGAATGTCAGACTATCTACCAATGAATTGTTTTTGAGTTACACTTCCAATATATAGCCCATTTAGTATCAAATAATTGTTAGTTAATGTTTGGAAGTTGCTGTTTGAAGGGAAATAAAAAACGCATTCGAATTTAATGCATACAACTTCGGAGGAAGTAAAAAATGAAAGTAGCTTTGTTTATTTGTGTAAGTACTACACATTATACCAAAATAATTTAAAAGGCGTTCCAATATCATGGCTATGTATATTAGAAGTACTACTGTATCTGTAATTTTTCAGTCTTCGAAAATGAAGACGCGAACTTCAGAAGCATCTTCAAAAAATTACCCAATAACCTCCTGCACATTTTAACATATTCAGAATATATGCAAGTAACTAGTTTAACTAGTTTCGAATGCAACTATTGCTACTTTTTTTTTAGAAAATGACATGTATTTTGTAAGGAATTTCCACGTAAAGCTATCATTTATTGAGATAGAAATTTATAATTTCGAATTGTGTTTGGTTGTTGTTTTTCACTAAAGAATTCTATTTTAAGCCAAAGCTGTGCAAATAGTGATGATTTTATGTTAATTATTTAAGCGCATAACCGCGTGAATGGATCCCTAGAACTATAGTATGCACCAAAAAATTGTAGCTGACTTCTATAACTTTATTGTACTATAAAAGTAATCGAAAATGCGAACCTTTTCAGTGGTTTTAATATATCTTTAAGGATTCGTTAGAATAACACGGCAACCCAACATACATTATTTTAAATATTTATAATGATTACAAATTTTGTAGGCAATTTTTAAAAAATGTTCTGTATCACCATTGTGCTATATGAAATCTTTAAGACATCGTCTTCATTGAACTTTTAAATTAATTACCTTAAGAATATTTTGAAAAGTAACAATTCTTTCAAATGAAAGCATAATTTTTAAAGAATTCTTAGGGTAATGAATTTAAGAGACTAGTTAAAAGGTTTTATTAAAGATTTCATTAAGTACAATGGTGCTATAAACTTTCTTTTTTAAAATTGCAAGTGAAACTGCTAATGGTTATAAATATTTAAAATGATATAAATTGGGTTGCCAGTTATCTGAACGGATCCTTAAAGCGATTGTACTAAGAGGAAGCAGAACGAAGGTATTGGCGAAATTATTGTTATTATGATAGTTTATTATCATTAGGTTTGTATAGAATTAACTTGGGAAGTTGGTACTCTTATAGCTTTTAGCTCGTCTCTTGTTTCTACAAGTTGCCTGAATTTTATTTTACGATTAATTGATTTGTGCTGAGTTTTGTTATACATTGTACTCTTATAGCACTTATTTGAATTGTCTATAATACACCAAAACCTCGCCATATGTTCCCTTCAAGTAGCGCACATTAGTCTCTCTATATGTGCTCGCTGCTCGCGCACAAGAGTAGTGTAATTCATAGTTTTAGCGGTAGAGTGCCCTTCTATTTTTGTTACTTTAACATCATATCTTTTAACACATCGGTTTTATTACGTCACGAATATATGGTTTCTTTTTTCCAAAGCAATAGTACCGCAATATGTCGATATTGCTAATTCAAGTGAAGAAAGAAAGAAGCATATTTCTTCGCCTTCATAGATATTGCTGTCGCTTCCAAGATAGGTGAAAAAATTGTGGTCGTAATGTTCACTACTTTCTTAAATTATTCAAATAGGGGCCAAATTTAGAATATTCCTTTTCGGCACCTCAGGATGGTTTTTCAGGAATCATACCGCAACCACCCATTTAGAACTTACACAACACTATAGCGTAAAACTTGCGAGGAACTTTTTGACAAACAAAAGCGTGGACGAAGTGAAGGTGTAAGAAAAAGACCACTTACTAAATTATTGCTCGCCCTTAAATCTAAACTGAGTAGTGAAAAAAAAAGATTTAAAAGAATTACAATTTCTGCAGAATAATTCGGAATCCGGTAAAAAAGGCGAAAGAATTCTGTGAAAATAATATACCATTGTACACAATAATGTCAAATGAGAAGGCTCCGTCAAATTTAGTTGATTTAGGATTAACAAAATCGTAATTCCACATACTGCAAAAGACTGAAAGTGATGAAGAAACAGATATTTATACTTATTATTATCTAATTAAACACGCAAATTCTAATTGCTACTCTTCGAGGCAACTAATTACAAGCCATCTTAGACCTCACCACAGTCAGATGTTTGCATAGATTTCAGTACAATAATTTCAAAAACTTTATAACCTAACTCTGATCCCTAAGTGGATTATTGATGGTGCTTCTGGATAGAGTTTGGATTTACAAAAGCTTAACAATCTGGACAACTACTGATCCTAGTATTTTTATTTCAAACTTTGCTTTTCTAAGAAATTACGCAGCAGATCATCTTACAGATTTGTCATCCCACAGAATTTGGGTTTATTAAAGTATCTATGAATATACTCAAAAAGAAAATAGAAATAATTGACGCAAATATAAAAAATTTATAGTTAACAATTGTTACAAATCGTATAACTACCTCTGGCTCCTTAATTTACTGAAGCAATGTGCGACTCTGCTTCCTCCTCAATACAACTACTTGCCCTGTATTGAATTGTTCTGAAGATTTAATTTACTAAACATTATAACAAAAGGTTAGATTACAACTAAATATTGCCTTATAGTAACTATTAGAACGAAACAGGTCAGAGTGCTCCAGAATAACTTACAGCCACAAGGGTCCGGTATCTATATGAACGAAGAATTTGTTTTAACTTTTAAAATCGGTACAATTTTGATTCTCGTAGCGTTTTCTCCAGAAAACGAACTCGGTTGAATTAGTTTAAATTATTCGTGCTTTGCTACCATAAAGGATATATAATTCCTTATGTATCAGTACCAACCGTTGTCCATAGCTTCTTTGGTGATTAAATATTTGTAGTTGGAGAACTGTAGGTTACCAGTATTTAGATATAGTTTAAATATCAACTAACAAATGCGTAAAGTAATTATGCTACTTTCTGTATAATTACTATCCTCGCGTTTTGAAATACATTTTGCATCATCTTCGAACTTTTCAACATTAGACTTTATTTTGTCATTCATAAAAGAGGAAACAATTCCTGCAGCATTGAAACGATTTCTTCAATCACTTTGGCAAAATCCTCATCTAAGTCTCACTCAAGAGGCGAAGAAAAATTATTTTCATCTCGATACTCGTCGAAAACTCTATCGAATGGGAATGCCCACATTCCTTTAGTAATAAGTAGTTCGTAAAATGTTTCATTTTGTCACAAGGATTCAAATAAACCTTCTACTTGTTCGTTATTTACAAACAAAACCCCACAATAACGCTACGAACTAGTGAAGAAAAGTTTACTTTTTGCTAATTGCCTTGGTAAGTATTTCCTTACAGCTTGTCAGTCAAAATAGAGGTATAGAACCTACCAGAAGAAGTACCACACGATTTTTCATTTTAATTATTATCCAGGCTCATCTCATTTCATCTACCATTCATTCTTCTAAATCGTTGTCAAATTTAGAGAACTTCTCCAACTCAAAACATTTTTGAAATATTTGCATAACTCCTCCTGTCGCTCTCGTGATTCATTGTCACATTCTGAATACTCTAGTAACTCTAATCACGTAGTACGTCACCAGATCGATTGCCAGATATTACCGAATGGTTCACCGATCCAAACTGGGTTCCACGCGCGACAGAATACTGACCAAAACTGGGTCTTTCTTTAATTAATGAATCGACTACACTTGAGCCCAAACCCAAGACTTGTCTACTCTCTTCAAAACCGGGTGTACTTGTTCAACCATGTATCGTCATGGCCCCGTTCAACACAACTTATATCGCGTATTTTACAACATTTGGTGTCTTCTCCAAAGTAGTTGCCTCACTCACAGTTGTATGTATCAAAACGCTGAATTAGCGATATGCAAATTTATCCAGTCACTCTCCTATAAAGACGAAATTAGAAATCAAAGCTGAAACATCCGTTTCAAAACATATACAACAAGTACCACCTTTTAATGATAACAGTCTTATCTGGGTTGATTGCAGATTAGCACCTAATTTTGTTACCATATTCTCATTACCTTATACATGCATGCACTTATCGACTACTATCAGATTATTAACACACACAGAGTGTAATGGTTCAAATTGTATGCTTTGGCTAGCAGGTTCAATAAAACTAATTTATATTTTAATGGGTAGGTTCAGAACGGTACGGTAGAGGTCGTTGGCGTTCCTAAGACTCTCTTGGAGGAAGCGAGGTTTGATTATGCTAAAGGAAAAAGCTTACACATTAAAATGGGGCGACCAGTGAATGTTGTCTCAACTTCTTATATGAAACGAACTTTTCACTTTGATTCATTTATATTAAATTCATATAGACAGTTTTGGAGGTAATAATAACATAAATAAAACCTTCAAAACATTATTTATTCATACTAAGCGAAACAATAATTTAAAAGAACAGTCTACTGCAATATGTACATATTTACAAGTATTAATAATTACATCCAATGCAAAAAAGAAATTCTTTGTATTCATAGCGTTTACTATTGATTTGACAGACACTCAGCGTCAGATTTGATAGAAACAGGGTACGCTCGCTGTTCTTAGATCGTGGCTGTACCCCTAATACTCTAAGCTCGCTCAGTTCAGTATTCCTTGAGGCGCGCAAGGAATCAGGTCGCATGCGAACGTGTTCGTTTGCGCGAGTAATCTGGTGGTCCAGGTAAAGGTATTTTACTCCGCTCGTGACCGTTGCGATGCGGCGGAAAAAGGTATCACGGGTGGCGGGCGGCAGATACGCCTCCGCTACCTTGCAATGCAAATGTGTTAGACGACGTCGTTAATAAATATTACAACAGCTTCCTTGTTTCCGCTACAAGATCAATACGAAACTCAGGCGCTCTGTATACTCCTACGGTCAGGGCTAGACTGCTACAAAGCAACGCGTCCAGTCTCGAATATAAGATCGACGGTACAAGTGAGTATTGCCCTTTCGGATAACTGAACTGTCTTCGCAGTTTAAGACTGCGTCGACGGTTTTAATATCAGAATTTTAAAATTCTACGGAAAGCGATTTACGTAATTTGTAATTAGCAAAGCATTTTTAAGTATAATAAATACAGCTTAACCTTACAGGTAAAGGTAAATACAGGGTGTTTCAGATAATATGACATTCCCTTTAAGGGCTGTAAGTGGACCCTACAAACACACCAAAACTTAAAATTAAAAAAAATACGAATACAAAAAAGTCCTTTTTTTCGAATTATGTACAACGACCCGCCTATGGTCGCAACCAGACTAAAACTGTTAAATCATTCATAAAATTATAACTGACCGACTTAACAGAATCAATTTACAATAACATACACTTTTACAGCTGTAGCAGACACATTGAGATTTGTTTACTACAATAAATAACGGGACAGGGTGATTTCCTTTTCACACAATTGAAAGAATTTAGAATGTAAACAATTTTTTTAACAATTTTGAAGAAGTTATTTATTAATAACTGATAATAATAAAAATAGAGTTTAGTTATGCATCGTTCTAAAAAATGTGTTTAAATATAAAGACAGCTTAAGCAATTATTTGTTGATATCTTTAATTTTACACCTAAAAATAGATTTTCATTTCTGAAATTGTGTGACATCATCCTACGCTTAAAATAAAAATATGCATTTTAAACACTTTGATACGTTTTAGATTTTTCTATTGGTATTCAGAGGAATGGCGCAATAATTTGCCCAATTCGACTTAGAATAATCAAACATTGTTTTATGCGCAATTTTAATAAAAAAAAGTGATACTAGAGGAATATTGTAATAGTTGATAACTTTAAAACAATCTTATTGATCAGACTTAATGTAATTAATTACCTTACGTTTTAAAACTTTCAAAACATTTTCTTCGGATACATAATTAATTACCTAAATGTCCAATTAGATTGTGTTAAAAATTTCAGCTACGTTATTACAATTTTCTTTAGTATCATTTTTGTAAAATTACTTTCGAAACTACAAATAATTAAAAATGTTAAAAGTATGTTAATTCACTTAGAAATTTATTTCTTTTAATCTAATTTTTATTTTACAGCTTTAAATCCATCTTAACTGAATCTTACATCAGTAAGTAATTCATTATTAGATATCTGTGCACAATTTTATTAACATAAAAGCACCAATCAATTAAACACGGTGTAGATGGGCACATTTTGCGATTTAGTTTTTATTATTAAAACACTGGTTAGACAACGAAACGCATCCTAGTAACTGTTTATTAAAATATGGGTCACTGACATTTACAAAGGTGTATCATTTTACAGTCTTGTTTTTATGCGTCTGCTTCGAAAGTTAAAATAAACACATTCAATTCTGCTCTACAATGGAAATGTTTATTTAGTAAAAAAACACTTAGTCGGTTATATTTGTATATTTGAAAGCATGTGCATAGTCGACTCGTCATTATTAAAAAAAATAAGTTTTTAATATTTGTATTGCTTTTAATTGTACACTTATTGAGGTGTCTATAGCGCCTACTTTCATCTCTAAAAAGGAATGACATATTATCTGAGATACCCTGTATACTGATGTAGTATATTTTCGAACAAATACTTGCTCCGTGTGAGTTCAAGCAGAGAACTCTTCTTCGGGTAGGAAATGCGTTTTTATACAGAATTGTTAAGTATCGCTCTCTTCTACGAACCCTATTGATAATTGTGAATTCAGTCTTGTACTAATTGATAAGCGCATTGCGTCATGTGCTTTGTTTATCAGTTTATTTATAACGTAATATTGCACAATTTAAATTAAGGCTTTCTCATTAATTAAAAGTAGTTTTGAGATTGTTTCTATGTTTATTTTGTATCTTATAAGCAATCTCTATTTAATTTGAGCGGTTTCTCAACGGTTTATATCAGGATTATTATTGCGCGATATGTCGTTATTTTCATATTCTAATTATTTACAATTTTTCTTGATTCAAGTTGGTTAATAATAGTTAACATTGAATAAACTTAAGGTAATTCACTCCCATTTGTATTCTTAATGTCTTTTACTACAAACACAAAAGCACGCGAAATTTGTTGTAAATCCATTTTTCGCGTCATTCTTTCACTATAACAGATTTCCATGGAAAATGGTACAACTGTGGTCCTTCGCTCTTACAAGCCATTGTTTTTTAGAAATTTTGGATAATTTCGATTCGAAAACTTGTTCGTTCTCGCGTGTTGAAATGCGTACACTGTTTGCGTACCAAACCAACACAAACATATTCCAGTTATGGGTGATCTGTCCAGTTTTTGTGTGGTACCGTCGCCACCTTTCTTTCATATAATTATGTATTTCGCTGATCTGTTCCCAATCAGATTTATTCCTTTAAAAAGTCTCGCACTTTAAAATGCGTTTTCATTTGCTTTTCAACAAATGCCGCACACCTCGAACTTGTCGAAGATTTATCAGCGCCAACTTTTATTGATGCTTTATATCGCTTTGTTTCAAATCTCATGTCTGTTCTGATTGTGGTACCGATTTTGTAGGTCCCAGTAGAGAAGTAAAGAAATGTTTCAAGGTTTTTTCCAAGATAGAGACTCTCAAAGTTCCTTGTTGTTATTTGCATCTTCAAAAGGAGTTAGCTTTCATTTTTTATCTCCTGCAAGCGCTCATCAAGGTGGGGTTATAGGAAAGTGCAGTAAAAAATGCTAAGTACGATTTGAAACGTGTTCTTGGTACACAAATACCTACCTTAATAGAGTTTCTAACCTCTATAAACCGCGTTGAAGCGATACTCAATTCCTGGCTGCTCGATCAACTCTCTTAAGATCTAAACGAATTCCGATACTTCGCGCCTTCGCATTTTCTAAGTACTCGTTGAATCAATATTTCCAATTAGTCCAGACTTCGATACAACGCTGTTGGAAATCTTGGTCACGAGATTATCTTGTAACTTTACAACGTTGGCTCGGCAGAAATGGAATATACCTACTTCAAATCTCAATGTTGATGACTTAGTACACCTCCTCCTTCCTGACCTGTCGTTTACGTTACCAAATTATTTACTGGAAAAGATAACATTGTCCGAGTTGTTTCAGTTTGCATCTCAAAAGGCTATTACTCTCGACTCGTAATCAAATTCTTTCGGCTACCTGACAACGGAATTAATTCCACTCAAGGCTTACTTGCATCTAGTTTAAAAATTATACTTCATCCACTTCAAGGCTTATTTACAGGTACACCTCGCATTATGACAACGACTAGACAATTTATGAAATCTAAAAACAATTTTAACAAAAAAAAGCAAAAAATTCCTTTAAATTAAAAATTTAAGAAATGGAATATAAAATCCTAAAAACCTCATCATGGAGCACTCTAAAGTGGTAGGTTAATTTGGACTATAACTGCTACAGCAATACAGCATATTTAACACTTCGTTTGTACGTTTTTAGTAAAGTCTGCTTTGCCATTCGTTATCCTTGATCGGCTAGCATCAATTTGGATTTTTACTTGATCTAAAAAACTGGTTAATACACCGTTTTATCAAAATCGCACTAATTTTGCAACCTTCAGTCTGTCATATTGGATTCGCCATTTTAATTTTTGAAATTTTGCTTAGTATTCGATTTTAATGACATCAAAAATGATCTAATATGATTTCTTGTGAAAATCACAACAATTTTGAAACTTTCAGTGCACTGTATTGGATCTGTTATTCTTGATTTTGAGACCATATTCGAATTCAACGATCTCATCGTGTCCGAAAAATGCATTTCATTTAAACACAAATATAACTATGAGGGCGTTTCCATCGATTTTAGTGTTATGTTTAGCGCTTCCTGCTACTTGATCCAATATGTGTGGTTTTGTCTTCGTGATCAGTCTTAATGCGTCGGCTTCCTATGGCCATTGAGGGATATGTAATAGTAGCTCGCTGCCAAATCTAAGGTGTACGATGGATAGTCCTAAATCTCTCATTGCAATTGTACTGATAGATCTTTTGTTTCCTGGGCGTAGTAATGAATATAGAAGTGACATCACAGAATAACAACACTTTTTGGCTTAGTAGACCAGGTCGGTGAATATCCATAGCTGATTTTTTTCGCAGTAATAAAGCTCTTATCTCGTAGTCGGGCAGACAGTCATTATACCTCCATCATTGTTAGATACGTATTGCTGACTTGTTGTCAACAAAGGAGTGGGGTCTGTGTACAGTGGTTCACCCATTATAACAAAAGTTTTATAAGCGCCAAGGGACGGAAAGGGCGGGGAAGCTTAGTATTTAGACGATCTTCGTAATTATTACATTTAACTGAAATTTTCCGTTCAAGGTTACAATACATGCAATTATTTGACAAATTATGCTCGAGCGTATCAACTATTTTTTCATCCCTAAGTAGATAATATTTTGAGTGAACCTCGTAACTAGCTCAATCGTTTCCACTATGTGAACTGTTTTTAAGGAGGCAACGTAGTTACGTTAGATCTGTGCGAAACATGTAAAACCTCAAAATAGGCAAAATATAATCATTAAAATTAGAACTTCAATTGCATTAATGATTCGTAATAGGTGATTTGTTTAAATAGAAAAAATGTGTAAATCTTTATAAAAACGCATTGCATTAAAATTCGTTATAGACTACCTAAATGTAAATTAGGAAGCCGTTAATGTTCAATATTTTATTCCGAATTGTATATGTGATTTAGTGTTGGAACATTTAGCAAGATGTAAAAGTTAGTGCGAGTTGTAAAATTTTTTATGTACATTGAAAGAATGTGTATTTATTAGGAACCAATTTTAGACGATTTTCTAAACACTAAAGGATTGGCAAAAAATATATGTTGCTATAAAAATAAAGTATCGTTTTATGTCTAGGATTATCGACTAGAATAAATGGTAAAAAGGAATAGGATTTAATAATGAATACATGTCGTTTGCCATAAATTATATTTTAAACAACTTCTTGGATTCATCCTTTTGCCAAGGCCTAATAATTAAAATAATTACTTAAAAAAATAATAAAAACTTAATAAAGTTCCTTTAATAACCAGCTTTATTAATGTTCAATAACACGAAAAACCACTGAAATTACAGAAGCACGAACTACTAAAACAAGTTGAAAAATGAATGAACCTTACCGGTGATGGATCTTCTTGTCCACGCGCCAGGGATACATTTCAATCAAGGCTCATTATAGAGGATGATATTCAATAAGCCACTGGCTTGCTGTGGGAAACCGAGCTTTAGAATAACTCGGTCTTTTCAATCTACCGACACGAATTGGTTTAATTTAAATTTGTGTGTTTCTGCTGTCAGAAAGTTATAAAAGTTAGAATTCTATGAATATTTCCTTACACTGTAGAAGCTTACTAGTTTATATTTTTATAGATTATCTTCAAACCAGATTTTTGAGGTGTAGAATTTTTAATATACGGATATTGAAGTTTCGTGTTGGCCAGTTTGGAATTACTAAAATAGATGAAATCTAACCTGGCAGCCGCTGTTCTGTTAATTTGTACGTGCATGAATCTTTAAATAATTAATAGTTTAAATTTTATTTACAGATTTGGTGAATGCGTTTCAGTTAGTCTTCAATTTATATTTGAAATAAAACGTACACGATCCTAAAACATTTGGAAATTCTTCAAAAAGTTACGTATGTTACATGTCAAAAATTAGTTTAACTTTTCGATCGTCAAGTACTACATCCTGGCTTTATCAGTTTGCTATATATCTACTTCGCTAATTGCTAATTTTTAAAAACGCTGATGGTCTGCTTAATTATTCCAGATTTAATTGGAAGTAAACATACAGGTCATTGACTTATGGAATAAACTTGTTTCAGTAAGAAGGTTGGTAATGACTTTAACGAATTAAAAATTAAGGGCTTTACAAACTTCATTATTTCAAGTATTCACCTGTGGTACACACAATTTCTTAAACATTACTATTATTGTAGAATATTGGTACTAGAAGTGTTCAATGCACTTAATTCCTTTTTAGATTTGAAATAACTAATGAACCGAACTCATAGATATACATTATTTACAATTACGTATTTAAAACAACCTATAAATTAGTCTATAACAGTCGTAATTGATAAACCAACAAGAAATAATTATTCTAGCAATGTTGATGCAGTAACTTTGTAATTAGATAATTTTGGAACTTGTTATATACTTTAAAATTCAAGAGAATTTTCATTTACGATTATATGATATTTTTATTTTGCAATTAAAAATAATCATTTTAGACAGCAATTGAAAATTATCTAAAGCATACTTAGTATTGTATACTATAGGACACTCAAACCGTGAATGTGGAATAAGATCGCCTATGCAAACGGTGTTGCATGTCACCGGGAGGAATTATTATGACTATATTATGCCTATACAAGACTAAATCCTTAATTCGTGTACCTAATGGAAAGCGCATCTTCAACAATACATAGTAACTTGTTTAACAGCAATAGAGCTTGACGCGTTCCGCTGGATGCCGTGCGGCAATTAGCTGTCTCGAACGACAATGTAGCACTTTGCGCTTCTTATACATAAACAGCTATTTAATTGTAAGAATTTTAATTTCGCTATGAAATGTGGTATTTGAATTGCCTTCGCAATTTGCAACCAATTTCAGTACTTTTAAACTATAAATGTAATTAAGATTTCTTCAACAATAAGAAAATACACTTTATTATAAACACTCTTTGAAAGGTTTAACTTAATTGTTTATATGTCGGCAGTATTTGTTGAAAAGTGTCTCACTTATTTTGGTTAATAATTGTTTATAATCATTGAAGAGTCGCAGAGTACTTTTATTATCGACTAGATAATCGTTTTATTAAATTTCTAATGATATCCTGAATTATAGATCTTATTACCAGATCCTTATGAATATTTTATAAGAAAATCTACTAATCAGTTAATCAAACAAAATATTAAATTCACATGTCATTAAATAGAAAATAATTAAATATGCAAAGATGTACACATAAATTAGTTAAAGAATATGAATATGAAGTAAGTAAGAAAACTCCAATTTAAATAAAATAATCAAATCTCAAATAATAGAATAAAGATAACACGAGAAATGTAGCAAAACATTTAAGTCAGTACAATAAGTGAAGGGGTATCTATTATATAAATTATTAGGTTCAAAATTGGAAAACTGCAAAATGTAAATTAAAAATAGTAAACACTTTATAAAAAAATCTATGCGATTGTTATAAGGACATATGCTAGATGTCACTGAATGAATAGCAATGAAGAATAAGAAGAGGACAGGTAACATAAATTTCAAGGAGTTAGGCTAAATTGGGGTATATAAAGACCATTATTTCATTACAAAAAACAGAATGCTGAAAACAAACAGCTAACATTGCCACTCGTACATCTTTGAACGTTTCCGAGATGTATCCCTTACTAACTTTAACGAAGCTCAAGCACGTTTGCGGATATGACTCCCAAATGTATAAACATTTTACATTTGCCTGCATTAAACTAATAAATAATACAACATTCGCCACGTTAAAACAGCAAACTACACTGCATGCTGAATGAGCACGCAGTTCTTTGTATGAATTGCACAAGAATAATAAAACATGCGACGTTAGTTGCATGTTTAGTCTTAAACGTAGAGTAAGAAGAAACAGTCATACAAATATACCTACATATTAAACCAAACCGTTTAATTTAAAATACACAATATGAAATGCAATAATGTTATATTGCAAATAGTCAGTAAAACATATAGTATAACTATAAACAGAACAAATGGGTTTATAATACAATCATTTAATAGGTAATAGAATAACAATTTGTATATATACAGTTATGCCTCAAAGTAATAAAGTATGCATGAATATAAATCATAGAAAGGTAAACTTAAATGCAAACAAAGTACGTCAAGTTAAAATTATGTTGCGAGCATAATCGAACTCCGACCATTAATCTCCGATTTGAGCTAAACTAGATGTTAAACACTTAACTAAACAAATAATCTAAAGGCGCTATTACCCGATTTAAGCAAACTATAAGTCAACGTCATAATATATATATATATATATATATATATATATATATATATATATATAATGAAAAG
>JAHWXV010594927.1:0-13041 GCA_024586415.1 Phrixothrix hirtus | reverse complement strand
TCACACAAACGGAACTCCAATAATTTATATTTGTCAACTAAATGTATTAAATCAATACGAATTTTATAGAAAATTCATGAGTGAATTTTAAACCGTTACACTAAAACAAAAACTACGTTGGTAACAGAAACTTATCTTGTAAACCTTTACAAGTTTCGTCAATATTGGCCCAGTACTTTTTAAGTTTAAAGGGAAATAACAGATAGGTGAGCATTTTTTAAACTATGTTTAGTGCTTAAGTGTCACGAATATAGCGTAATACATCAGGTAAGTATTTCGAAATGGCGGACATACACATCAAATTTATTAAGCGTATACCTAGATTAAATTTGGTGCAAAAATCTAGTTACATTTGTTTTTGAGTAACTTCAAGTATGTAGTATGCGTTATTAAACAACCGTAATGTACACCATAAAATGAACGGCGATTGCAATAGTCAAATAGTTTTATTTGTGAATAGCTATATTTCCAGACTCAAAACTTTAATTTAGATAAAAAATATTCGAGTTTTTTTATTGTGCATAATGCGCTTTATTTCCTGGACATCCTGTATCTTAAAATTCTCCGTTAAACACATTGTATTATTTACAAACTTTAGGATTGTTGCAACTGCGTTAAACAGCTTAGGTACGTACAACTGGAAAATTTATTGCATCGACTTGTTGAAAAAAAAACTATAGTAATATTATGTTTAACATTTAACGGTAAACTGTTTAAAAGCTTGCTTTTTGGCCATGGTTTTGGTAGCAAGAAGCATCGAATCCCTTAGATTTTCTCGTGGTTACGTAGTAGTAATATTTGAAATGTTTTGTCACGGGTAATTTTATTTTGTTTAATAAAACAATGAAAGAAAAGTCAGTTTCCGAAAATTTAAAAATTAAAGTTAATTAATAACCGATGTAAATTATAAAGGAAGCAATCAATCAATTTAATTCAATTTTCAATATTTATTTTGGTCAGGTTGAGTACAAAGATTAACAAAATTAATTACAAATGATTTTACAAAGTTTGCGCCCAACACCGGATCAAGGCTACTGTAGACCATCATGCATCTCTTTAGCCGTGGTGGGTTGAGTTTTATGGGCTAAAAAAAAGAAAAAGAAAAAAGAAAAGAGTTTTTTCGAAAAAAAAGGTGTAATTTTATGTTTACGTTGTTTTGTTTTTTTTTTTGTAAAAAAAAGTGCGTATCTAAGTTTATGAGTGATTTTTTAGGTTTTGAGTAGGTGTGTCTCTGTGTAAATGTAGATGTGTAATGGAGTGAAAAATGCTTAAAGTTTATAAGGGAAGTCTTTTTAATTGTTTGTAAGGTTAGCACACAACACAGCACGATACAACGAAGCACAGAACACCGAACGGCGACCGCCGGCGCCGACGGTACTACAGGATGGCGCTGCCCGGCGGTGATGTGGAGTGGAGATCCTTGGGGTTTTAGAGGTTACCTTGCAGTAGGTTTAAGAGGGAGATTATGAGTTGGCTGTTAGAGAGGAAAATTTGACGGAGTGTGCTTGGGTTATGGAAGATACAATGTTTTTCGCTGTTCAAATATTTGTTGAAAGTTTGGTATTGCGAAGTCGGAGAAATTTGTTGGTGGGGTGGTGGTCGGAAGGTTAGGTGTGTTGTTGGCGTTTGTTTTAAGAGGTTTGTTTCTTGTTTCTTATGCGAATGTGGATTTAGGTTTAGGTAAGTTGTTGAGCGAGCTTGTGAGGGTTTAGGGAATTGGGGGCCACCCCTGTAGCTGGCAGAATGCGGGCCGCCGCAATTGGCGCACATGGCCGGGATATCCCGCGGTTTCACTCAGGCGGATGTGTTGTGGCCTTCGCCGCACTTAACACAAAGAAGCATGGCGAAACACCTGCTTTGTACGTGTCCATGCCGCTGGCAACGGTGGTACTGGCGGATTGTTGGTCTCCTCCTACGAGGAGTTTCCACCTTGACGGATAGGTGGAGGAGGATTTTGAGATCGAAGATATTGTCGGCGTTCTCCGGCCGTACTCGAGCGGCATAGGAAGACGCTCCTTGCCTTTTCGCATTCTCCCAACGGAGATGACGTCGTAATGCAATCCGAGGACGATCTTAACCTCCTCGTCAGGAATCTGTTCCGGAATGGCACGTAGAACTTTTCGGTAGATCGCTGGAACGTATGGAATTGCGTATGTTTGTTTGCAAGGAGCGCCGCGATTTCGCGGTGGTTCCGGATGGTGGCGGGTTGGATGCGTATGCCCTCGAGCAGGTTGTGGGCCTTTGTAAAGTGCAACCCGCGTCGGTTGAGTGAGCCTGCCAGAGCCGTCCATTGCTCTTTGTCCCGAAGCACAATGGGGGAACTTTTTCGGGTGTGGCGGTTGTTTCTGCGTCGTCGGGTTCTTTCAGGGTCTCGTATTGGTTGCTTGTTGGTAATGGTTGAGATTGGGTGGATTCTGTGGGTGGTGGATGTACCTTGCGTCGGTGTTGGCCGGTTGCTTCCAACCAAAGCCTGTCGCCTAATTCCGAGTCCGCTTCCTCTTCGGGAGTTAGGTTGCGTAGTGGCATCTCCCATTGCCACTCTTGAGTGTCCACATTGTAGTAGTAGTACTTCTTGTGCTTTTCACCAATGCTTCTCTCCCATCCGGGGAGATAGTACTCTTCCATCGCGGAGCCGCGAGTTCGCGGAGCAATAGCAACATTTCAATGATATTGGAACCCCGAGAAACACTTCTCATATCTCCGATGGATTTTTAAGCGTTTTAAGATGCGATTTTCTCGTCAGTGCGTGCACCGACTTCCCATTGTGGGTGGAGTGTGGTCTATTCTAGCAATTACTTTAATATTGTTAGAATTTCTAGTAGGTATAGCATTATTTTTGCTATGCCCTCTGATATTGTGCCACTCTCCTTCGTGGCGTCCACGAGAAGTCGGTCGACCTGCCGACTTTCCAGGCTGAACAGCTTCTCGGAAATTGGTTCCGTCGGAGTGCGGGGCTCCTCCCCTTTTAGTGCTGCGGCGTAAGATACGCCGCTTCTTGTGGGTGCTGCTGCAGATGTTGGAGCTGCTGGTGTCGGTGCTGCAGGATGTCTTGGGTGGTTAGGACACCCCCGGTAACTTGCTGTATGCCTGCCTCCGCAGTTTGCGCACTTGGCGGGCTCTTCGTGACTCTTCTGACACTTGGCAGTTTCGTGATCTGCGCCAAATTTGACGCATTTTGTTTTTGCATTGCACCGCCGTTGGGTGTGCCCAAATTTCTGGCAGTTGTGGCATTGCACAGGGTTTCCCGTTCTGCGCGGCATTTCAATAGTTATATGCAGGCTAAGCACTGCTTTTATAGTGAAGATTGCCTACCCCGCCGGAGATGTCTGCACCTCCACGTGGTTTAATGGCATCGGGATCTTGTTTGGCCCCCTGTACATCCTACGCACCGATAGCACAGGGATCCCTTGGCGTTGGAGGTCTTCTTTAATGTGATTGTTCGTTATTTCCTGCGAGAGGCCACGGATAACCACCCGCAGAGGCTTTTCTTTATTAAATAGATAAGTATGGAACGGGATTTCCCTTTCCTTGAGGTAGTTTACGACCTTTGCGTGGTCGTCTTCCCGTTGGAGGTGGAGTTTGATGCCAAGTGCCGTGTTCTTGGCATCGTCGATGTTTACTTCCAGGCGGCGGAGGTCTTCGCACACGTGGACCCATTTTGATTTGTCACGTAGAACGATTGGCGGTACTTGCTCGCTCTTGTGTTTGTCTGCTGGGGCGTTTTCGTTACTTGTGAGTGGCTCGAATCTGTTGCTAGTTGATAGCTTCGTCGCTGGCTCTGCTGGGGTTTGCCTGTGGGATTTTCTTTTCTTCCTTTTCTGCTGGACGAGTCCCTCGTTGCCTTCAGCCATGGCCTCTTCTTCTGAAATTGAGTTTTCGTGGTTAGTTGTTTCCATCTTCTTCGCTGCTTCTTCGGCGCTCTTCTTCTGCGCTCCGATTATGTGATCATCTTTTTCAATCATTTCTGTGAAAACGACTTCCGCTTGATCGACGTCGGCGGTGATGAGTTCCCTCAGGTTCTTGGAAATTCTTCGTATGTATGCGTTCTTGATTAGTATGTATCCATCCGCGGAACCATTTTTCCTAAAATCTTCTATAAAATTTAGTATGGAGAGGATAGCGCTTCTTTCAACATCACTAAGTACGCGAGTCATTTTTTAATATTGGCGTTTGGGCACTGTCAAACACATAAAAATTATGCACTATCGAGTAACACTAGTGTGCTTGATACTGCAACCGACCCATCGCAGCAAGCTGAAGGGGCCTAAGTTACAGTACACTTGAGAACAATGAGCTAACAACAAATACGCGTAAACTTGTTGCAAGCTCGGCGCACACCGATTCTATTCGCGAGCGCGCAGACCAACGATGGAGTTGCCGATTTAGTCACGTGCACGTATCACGTAAGAATTCGGGTTTTGGTTACGGAGCGAGCGAGCGACCGTTCCCAACGGCATCGAATTTGGAACTGGGAAGTAATCAAAACTATAGCACTTTTATAGGTCAAACTGATACAACCACATTTTAAACAAAATACGTGTTACTATAAGTAGGTATTAAAATGCAGTAGCTGATGTTTGCTTTACCCCATTCATAACTCGATTTATTTATTAGGCAAGATTGAATTTAAGTTAAATTATACCTTTCGAAGTTTTGAAATTTATAAATTGAAACTACCTTTTTTTAAAGGTATCAATAAGACATGTTTTTGTTATGATTCAGGGTGGTCGATTTTTCATTGCACAGCTTATACTATTCTTATTTTTGAAAATATTGGAAAATTATACTGAAAAAGTTGTTTATTAGTGCGAGACCTCTGAGTTTATATAAAAATAAAATATTCGTAGCTTACTGTTTTCATTTAATAATATTCAACTTTTTTTATTTTAATCACAACACCTGTATATTTTTGCCGATTCTTAAAGATCGTTAAATTATCTATTCAAAAATGAAGAAACATGTTATTTATCAATCAAAAGTTTTTGCTAAGCTGTGAAACAATTGCCTAATGCGCACCACAATAGCGTGTGTACGGCTAAAATATCAGATTTTTATGTCAATTTAAAATAAATGATTAATTAGTGAAACGTTGCATTTCAAATATTAGAATGACGGAGAAAAATAAATTTTACAAGTGTAGAAAAGGTTGCGATGTTATTATTTATCATACAGCAATAACCGCCAAGCTGATATTTTGTATGTAAATCGATATTCTAACAGAGTACTGTCATACTATAAAGCGTTTTTAAATTACCACAAAGCATTAACACACTTTTGAAATTTCAGTAGAATGGAATGGAAGGGACACAGTGGAGAAAACGATAAAATCGACATTTTAGGCTATTTTAGAGCTCGCCCAGCTTCTTTCACAAGGGACGCTGTTCGAGAACTGGGCACTTCGAGATATGAAGTGATGAAAGTGCTTTTATTACGTGCATTAGGCAATTGTTTCGCGGTACTTTATAAAATTTTCTTTATGCTGCAATTTTATTTATCAAGACAAATAGTATGTATTTGTATTTTTACGAATATGTTAAAATATATATGGCGTTGTTGAATATTATTAGCTGATAATAGTAAGCCGTAGAAATTTATTTTTGCGCATATCTGAAGACCTCATACTAATAAACAACTTTTCCTTTATTTTCAAAAATAAATAAGTTACAAGCTACGAAATGAAAAATCAACCACCCTGTAAGTTTTTGTTTGTTTAGAACACCCTGTATAAGGAAAAGTAAACTATTTTAAAAATTACGTAACAAAATCAGTTAAAAAACTGGAAGTATTGAAAATTTACATTTAGTAATACTCCATTTGGTGAACAAAATTGAACGACTAGTGATTATTTGCATTTTATTGTGCTTTTTTAAAATTGAAATATTGTTTGTAAGTATTGTTTTCGTCCAAGATTTTCAATGTCGAAATTTTAGTGGAAATGCACGTTTTCGGGTCCCCTGAGTCGAAAATCACGTTTTTAAAAATTGGTTTGTCTGTGTATGTCTCTGTGTGTCTGTGCGTGTGCGTGTACGTGTGTACGCGCGTGCATGGATGGGTGCGCACGTTTGTGGGTGCGTGCGTGCGTGGGAGCGTGTGTGTGTGCGTGCGTGAGGGCGTGCGCGCATGCGTGCGTGCGGGCGTGCGCACATGCGTGCGTGCGTGCTTGGGTGCGTGCGTGCGTGTGTGTGTGTGCATGTGTGTGTGCGCGTGTGTGTGTGTGTGTATGTGTGTGTGTGAACAGACTATCTCAAAAACGAAAAATCGTAGATAAGCGAAATTTTATATTTGAGTTTGACTGCAATAATTTCACTAAAATCAGATAACCGGTAGTGCCACTTTACTCTTCCCATTTTTTGGTTTTTCGCGATTTTTTCAAAATTGGTTCTAAAAATTTTTTTTAAATTTGTTATATTTCTTAAACATTCAATGCCCCTTCATATCATTAAGACGGCTTCTCAGAAAAATGGCCATATAACGGTTAACTGGAAGTATTCTTAACTATCAATAATATAACTAAGATTCTAAAAGTCCTAGATGAATAAAAATGTATATTGGAGGTCCTAAGTACCTTTGCATGTTAATTAACAATTTGGTTAAAGTCGCATAACTGGAAATACAACTTTATTTCTGTTATTTTTAGATATTTTTCGAATGTTTCGTTTTTCGCGATTTTCTCGAAATCGGTTTTAACGAT
This sequence comes from Phrixothrix hirtus, assembly GCA_024586415.1. NCBI lineage: Eukaryota > Metazoa > Arthropoda > Insecta > Coleoptera > Phengodidae > Phrixothrix > Phrixothrix hirtus. The sequence continues at coordinate 6,350 of JAHWXV010594927.1, read as the reverse complement.
ATTTTAAAACTTATTGAATTTCTCAACCATTTATTGGCCTTTCATATAGTGTAGGTTATTTTTTAGACCCATTTTCGTAGATCGAGTAACCGCAAGTACCGTCATCCTTAACTCTAAATAAAATAACTATGCAACTAAAAGTCCTAGTTGAATCAAAATTTATATTAGTGATCATAACTACTTTTTTATGCTAAATCAAGAATTTGGTTATAATCTAATAACTGGAAGTTCCACTTTATTTTTCGAATTTTCGTTTATCGCGATTTTCTTGAAATTGGCTATAACGATATTTTTAAAACTTAGTATATTTCTTCGCTACTTCATTCCATTTTATATCAACTAAACAGTTTCTCTAATAAATTTTTAAAAATCAAGTAACCGGAAGCACCAAAAAGTATTAATTGTGAACATATCTCAAAAACTAAATATCATATAAAAGTAAAATTTTATATTTGGATTTTTGGTCTTCCACACATGAGACATCAAGAATTTAGTTAAAATCGAATGACCGGAAGTGCCACTTTATTCCTGCGATTTTAAAGTTTTTTTGCGATTTTCTCACAAACAGTTTACGTGAATTTACCGATTTTCCCGAAAAAATGCCTTGAAGCAAGTTATCAGAGAAAATTTCCGGATCCTTTCGCGTGTCCAGTAAGTTAGATGCGTGACGGTTACAATTATCGTTTCCAAAATAAACGTAAATAATAATTTAATCATTTGTGGACACTATTTGCATATCTACGTGCGTAAGAGAAAGCCGTGTGTTGTCTCATAACAAATTTTTAAACATTAATTTTAAGTAAGCTTAATTTAACAATAAATATAATGTCAATCGCGATTATTTTTGTTTTACAATAGTGCCCTCGGTCAATTTCATACTTGAACATATTTCGTCGATGATTTTCTGGTGTACTAGGATAATTCAATAAATCAGGTAAAAATGAAACTTGCAATTGTTTTATCGGTATAAAATGTTTTATTTTAAGCATAATTCCCTCCAGCTCAATAAACTTATTTCAAGGATATTCAGGTCGTTAATGCCTTCAATAAAATAGGATTTATCAAAGCCTGCCAAATACACTTCCATTTCGGCGATCAGTTCTTCATGGCTGAAAATGTCTTACCACCAAGCCAAGTTTCCGTGTTTGGGAATAAGGAATAGTCAGAAGGAGTCAAGGCAGCTGAATATGATGCATATGGAAGCATTTCGAAAGACAATTCATGTATTTTGCAGTTGTAATAACTAAATCATGTGCTGGTGCAAAATGGCTGATTTTCTTTGCTTCAATAATAAATAATATTTTCCTGTGGTTGTTCTACCATATTGAAGGTAGTCACTGAAATTATTCCGCAAGGATCCCAAAAAATTATTTTCCAAGACTACTAGCCGATGCGACCAGTTTTGCTTTTATCAGTGCACTTGAATCTGCTTCTACTCATTGTTTCGATTGATTTTTGGTTTCTGGGGTAAATCGGCGAATCCAAGTCTCATTAACAGTAATAAATCAATGCAAAAATTCAGATGTGTTGTGCTTAAACAGATTCCAACAATACTACGAAGTCGTTTTTGGCCAACTTGTTAACAAATTCGGCACTCATCTTGCAGAAAACTTTTTCATGTGTAATCCTTTATGTAAAATAAACCATATATGTTTTGTTGAGATGCCTATGGTCTCGGCAATTTCACGCACAAATCATCTAAAATTGAAACAACTGTATCAAACAATCTCCACAATTTCACGCACTTTCATTCGACGATCTACCATATAATATGACGTACCTTTGTCATCATTTCTGGTGTATAGGCATCTTTTGGCCTGCTAAACCGTCAACATCGCGAACACTCGTACGACTACAACGACAATCATTAAACCGCTTGTGAATTATTTTAGCTGATGTAGTATAATATTTGTCAAGCTTCCTTTTTGTATATTAGTGCAGCGAAACGAATGTAAGTTGTTTACTTTATATGGCTGTCAAACACAAACTAATCGGCAGATGTTCTTGAAAGTTGCTATGACATCATCTGGACTAATGCATTTTAACAAAATAATATTGATTTTATTCTAGTAGCGCCATCTCTTGCATTTTTGCCTGACTTATTGAATTAGCCTCGTATACATTAACTGGTAATTGTCTTATTATAAAAAAAAGTTGAACTTCTTACGGTAAAATAGTTAAACATGATTATATCTTGAAGGTAAAAATCATTTTTAACAATAAAATTACCATTGATTTGCATTATATTGAAGGATACCTGGATACCTTGCTAAATATTTACCAAACAATTATTACGTTAAAATTAAAAAGCTGAAAGTTAATGTTGCTTATTGATATTGTAACTAATTATAAATAGGATGTTCTTTTTCTGTTCTTAGTTTTCATTTAGTCAAAAAAATACAAAAAGTGTAGTTATCCGCAAGGAAACCGTAGCTTTTCCTTCTAAGTTTTTTATATTTTTTATTTTCTTTGTTTCTCTGTATTTTATTAAAAAAATATTAATCGCTTTTAAAAAATACAAATTTTTATTATTAAATTTGATGACGTGTAAATACGAAGGTCATTCATTATCAATGGAACTGATATAATAATAACTATCAAGTTGACACGGAACATACGAGGGACGTTCAATGCATTCTCGGTATAGGCATGAAGGAAAAAGCAGAAAATTCTAAATAAGTTTTATTTTTCAATGTAGTCCCCCACTTGTTTGATCGGGAAACTAACTTTTCAATACCCTGTAAAAAATAATTTTCCACTTTGTCCAAAAAATATGGGTTAATTGCCGCCTTCAGCTCTTCATCTTCTGAAAAACGCTTTCCACGAAGATCTTTCTTGAGGTTAGAGAACAGAAAGTAATCACTGGGAGGCAGGTCGGGGCTGTAGGGCGGATGGTTGATTTGTTCAAAACCACAGTCTCGCACAGCAGCCTTGACAACACGCCCTGTGTGAACCGGTGCTTTGTCGTGGAGAAGCAACACACCTGCGGTCAATTTTCCACGTCTTTTTTCTTTAATTGCTTCCCTCAAATTACGCAGAGGGTTTGCGTAACATACGGCAGTAAAATTTCCTTTGAGTCCCAAAGAATGTGGCCATGAGTTTTCCGGCCGATGGAGTGACTTTGAACTTCTTTAGTGGCTATGCTCCTTTTTTAAGCCACTGCTTGGACTCCTGATTGCTCTCAGGATTATAATGACGAACCCACGTTTCATCTCTGGTAATAATCCGGTCGAAAATACTCGGTGGATTTTCACCACAAAGCTTCAAAAATTCACTCGAGTCACATTTGTTTCTAAGGCGCGGTGAGCATTTGCGGCACCCATCTTGCACTGACCTTTGACAGGTCAAGATGGTCATGAAGGTTAGTGTGAATGGTACCCACGGATAGCTTAGTCATTTCTGATAACATTTTGAACTTTATACGGGCATCTTCAAGTATAAGTTTCTCAACAAATTTCACGTTTTCCTCAGTAGTGGCACTAACCCGCCCGCCGGCTCGGGGTTCGTCTTCAATGCTTTCTATACCTCGTTTAAATTTATTTGACCACTTTTGAACGGTGGATAATGAAGCATCAGAATCTTGATAACCACCCACCATCTCTTCGTGGATGATGTTTTGGGGTTTGCCTTGTTTTGTAAGGAATTTTGTCAGAGAGCGAAGCTCGATTTTTCGCAACATTGTCGCTTCAGTCATTCTGGTCGTTTTTCTCCAAGAATATCTAGAACGATAATGATGATAATGAATTAAAAATTTGTATTTATACCCTCAGGGGTGTCATTTACCATTGAGATAATTTAAAAACCTCTATCATTACTAAATCGCCCCGATACCGAGAATACAATGAACTCCCCTCGTATGTTTGGGAACAGGTACTAATTTCTACAAGTCATTGCATGACTTGAAAAATGCGCTGTGGAAGAATAATGTTGAAACAATATGATAAAAGTTGTATGAATGTACAAATTTTTACAATTGGACAATTATTTAAAATATATTCGAATTAGTGCTGTTGTTGAATGGAGGTTTCAACTCCAGTTCTGATATCTCTCATTAAGGTACTTATTTAATGCATTGTCAGTATTGGGACAGTTAATTCTATTATTTATAACAAATAACTGAAACATGGTTAAGGTGGGTCCCTACACAATTCATAGACATACACAACGAAATTAAACTTTGCGTTTCCAGAGAACTCAGCAACGTGAAGGAAATGAATTTTTGACCCGTTATTATGAATTAGAACGCAAATGGCATAAGATAGCAGAAGCAATCTAGTTCTTCAGTCAGGAAAAATCAAGACACAACCGTCGCGATCGGTTTGTAAAATAATGCTTACCATCTTTTGGGATCCAATTTTCTGCGATTATTTGGAAGAACAGCGCACTATCAACAACTAGTACTACAGCTATATACATACTTCAACAAAAGGAGGCGAAGAAACCACGTGGTTTAAAGAAAAAATAAACTTCTCCGCTACACAGCGGAATCAACTCTTGAAACCATTGATAAACTTAGCTGAAAGGTTTTGCCACATGCGTCTCGCTCAAACGATGCGAAAAGAATTGTGGAAATTTGGCTCAAACATCAGTCTAAACATGTTTTGCTACGGGAACGAAAAAGATGGTAGATAGTGAGACAAGTGAATAAATGTTGAAGAAGATTGCCTTTCTTTAGATATTGAATGATCCTCGTATTAAAGTTCAAGTTCTTATATTAAATTATTATAAAACGAAAAAAAGCTGCTTTTATAATGGGTATAGCAATGGTTTAAATTTGGTAAGTCTTCATTTAACTTTATTTGTACCATGATTTCTTTGAAAATGAATTGAGGTTTAAACACACTGAAGCTTAAATCGCTATTGTAACGCTGTATATCATACTTTTTGGCACACTTTTAAATATTTATTTATACCCATCTAATTAATTTATTTACACTTTTCTTTACATACGCGTTATACAAATGCAAGGGCGGCATTTTGAAAAATTGGCAAGGACTATAAGTCAAAAATTACCCAAAGACGTTTCGAGAGCACTGAGGAAAATAAAAATGACGATATAAGTGACGCATTCTCTTCAACCTTGAACCCTCAGCTGCTGCAACTTGAAAATCTTATATAGCAACCACTACGTGTGACACGTTACGTACATGTACTGTGCATTTGGGATGCGCAGCCTCTCGTCAAGTTACAATAACCAAAATGTAAAAAGAGAAATTTGTGTCTGACAGTGAACTCTAGTGTCAAAAATTCATTTAGTAGTACAGTAAGAAAGTTGGGTTATTGTGTAAATACCTACAAGTTAAGAATTGCATGTGAGTTTAGAGTGCGAACGAACGATGAACCTTTTGGCAGGCGGTGTACCAAGGTAATCAAACCTCTTTACACCTACGTCCTGAGCCATTTGACCATTTTTTGAATGATTCCTGGAGTACCAGAATATTTATTCTTTGCCTCCGTCGTATTTGGTCGTTTGCTTTGGGAGTGGTGTGCCGCTTCGCGTCTTCTTGCTTGGTGAAGGTCGGAATGCCTCGAATTATTACCCGTAGCGGTTTCTCTTCCGGCAAGAAATATGTTTGATACTGAAGGCCTTCTTCAGTTAGGAGTTTTGTAATTCCCCTGTAATCCTCTGCTGTTTCTGGTTAGACCTTTATCCCCAGGTTGGTGTTTTTGGCCTTGGCGAGTTTAAATCCATTGTCTGTAAGCGTTTGATAGATCGATGTCCAGTTGTCTGCCTGTCTCGGGGTAACGGGTGGGATGTTGCTCCGTTTTGGTGGAGCAGGTACCGATACTGGTTCCGCCTCCGTGACTAGAGGCTCGAATCGGTTTTGCACTTGGACTTTCAGTGCTGGTTTGGCTTCCGTGTGCTTTGTTGAAACCTTTCTTTTTCGATTCGCTTTCACTTCTCTGAACCCTTCGTTGTCGGTTCCGCGTCTGTGGAGGAGTACTCCATTTCTTCTTCCAGGAGTTGAGTAGCTTTCTTGGTCGCTGCGTTCGTTCTTGAGTATTCCCGAAGGATATTCTCGGCTTCGTTGGCTGCCGCTTCGGGATGGTTTTTCGCCAGTTTCAGAATGTGGTCCGGCAGGTTCCTTATTACCATATCTGAAGGCCGTGGAGGTTTATTTGGATTAATATCATCAACCCATTCTAACAAGCCGACTAAGGCGTCGCGCGTGGCAGCATCTAGCGCGTTACTGGGTGAGATCTTGGTTGACATTAAGATATTTAATGCAAACATTGGCAGAATGGTATTTGATACTGCAACCGACCCACCGCAGCAAGCTGAAGGGGCCTAAGTTACAGTATCACTTGAGAACAATGAGCTAACAACAAATACGTGTGTACTTGTTGCA
>JAHWXV010594916.1:0-14271 GCA_024586415.1 Phrixothrix hirtus | reverse complement strand
TTCAACAAAATGGACGCCACTTTGAACAGTTACTCTGAATGCTTTATTTTTCAATAAATATCTTTAACTTTCAATATCTCAGTAATAAATTATCTGGAGCCATATGTTTGTATGAACTTTCTTGTTTAGCTCGTTCTGGTTCATCCTTAAAATAGTGCCGTGCAATACCGAAACACCCAGTATATCATATAGGGTAATAGAAAGTAGAAATGGTTTTCGAACTCTGTGGACATCGAAAATTTTAGAAGTAAACAATATTTTCTCTTTCACGTATATTTCAAATTTCAAAAGTCTCATTTGTAATAATACACATGACGTCATCTTGCTAGCCCTTCGGGCAAATTTGATTTAATAAGAACATTTTGTAGGATGCTTGGTTCTTGAGATATTGAACGTCTTCGGTTATGAATATATGCACCCCCAACTATTTAGCGTACGTTAATAGTTACATCTATTGGACTAAGAACCTTTCCTCAGTGTGATGGTAGAATTCGTTGTAAAGGGATGAAGTTCCATTTGAACAGAAGTAACATGTAAACGATCGACAGCTACTGAACGCAATTTTGCGCGGGATACGGGTATTGAAGTTTTCGTGGGCGTCCGTTTTTAATCGTGTGGTGTAAGCCCAATTTATTTTTGGTGATTAAAGTGTCTTATCTCATTCTGCTCCGTTGAGAGAAATTTAGGAATAGTAGAGCCCACCATTCATTCAAGGTTATTAGGTATTGATTGTACACAGTGGAAATATGTTCGTCCTGGCGAGATTTCGCATTTTATCTTCAAATATCGTTAACATGTTATTTTTGTTACTGCTTAATAGAACATAAGTAATCCAGAGTACAACCATCAATTACCTGGTTTATTATAGCGAGTGCAATAAACACTAGATTTGCAAAAGTAAATTACTGGCTAAATTTGTACTGTGTACGTATATCATTACGAAAATTTTGAAATCCTCTATTATTATTTCTAATTTTTCAAAGTAGTTTCCATTACATTATACAGGGTGTTGCAGGTAATATGACATTCCTTTAAGGGATGAAAGCAGGCTCTATAGATAGATAGCTAGATAGATAGATAAACGTAAAATTAAAAACAATACGAACACTAAACAAAATTTTGTTTTAATAATGACGAGTCCGCTATGCGCACGCTTCTTACTAAATAAACATTTTCGCAGTAGAAATGTGACTGCTACAGCTGTAAAAGCGCATGTTACTGTAACTTGATACTGTTAGATAGGCCAGTTATAATTTTATGAATGATTTTTGTAGGCTCGTTGCACATAATTAGAGAAAAAGGACTTTTTTGTATTCGTATTACTTTTAATTTTACACTTATTGGGGTCTGTAGAGTCTACTTTCATCCCTTAAAAGGAATATCATATTATCTGAAATACCCGGTATACACACAAATCGGTGGTTAAAAACTACTACCCGCTTTCGTCCGACATATCTATTGCATTATCATAAACGAATTTTGAATGTTGAGCGGACAAATTTATTTATTTAGGTCACAGCCGCAACTACAAATTTTTGGTATCAAGTTAACCAATTTCTACCTCACTGCTTTATTGCATAACTTACAGTTAATCTTTACACCTTTAACAATTTTGCTTTCTCCAAACCTTTATTTATTTATGTGTAAATACGTAACAATTTTTAAATTAAATAATATTGTTTATTGCAAAATTTAAATTATAAAATTGGCGATGAACTGAAGATTTTGAATGTACTATTAATGTTAAAAAAATATTAAATGATCAATGATGAAGTTTTAATTATATAATGCAGATTAGTTAGTGCAGTTCGTGCGGCGTAACCTGAGAAAAAACGAGTTCCTGCTTCGTGGTTGTTTTGGGTTTGCAACTTGAAGTACACTCAAAATAGAAAGACATTGATCATTTAGATTTTATTCAATAAATTGTTACAAAAACCATTTTCGTAAAAATAAGATCAGCATGTAACATAAGAAACAAATTATTAAAATGTTATTACGTTCTACAATAATGCGCTGTTATTTTGTTTTAAATGACTAAGTGAAATTCGAAACAGATTGTTGACATTCTAGAGTTATTTGTTTCGAAAAACATGAATTCTTATCGGAAGTATCGCTGAATTTCACTTCACTACCACTAGAATCACCCAGACTTGTTGTTTAATGATCAATGGCACGGTTACAATGTCCATAAAAACTTCCTGCTCAACCTATTCTATTTCTATATTTTTAAGTTTAGCACATACTGTATTCCTTTACTCCGCTGTAACTGTAGCAAAGCATCCTCTGCTACCTTTGACACTGCGATTTTTGTATAAAAAATTGTATAAACTGTCAAAATTGTCAGCACTGGCTTTGCTTTTACCTTAGAGTATACTAGGCGTGTTTTGTCCCCCACTCTACATGCGTGCAGTGAAACTTTTACCTATGTTACGCCGGACAAACTGTACCTAATTATTATTTAAAGAATGCACAATTATTTACGCAAGGCGCTTGCAACATAAATAAGCATCCAAAAATATAATTAAATCTAGAATGATTTAGTAGTTTAAGAATTTTGACGTTAATCTACCTTTTTTACTCTAATAGTAAGTACGACCTAACTGTAATTACTGCATTTTGTACACAAAGAAATAAATATAAAGATTTTGCTTTTTTTTATTTCGATGGAATTTAACATGGTTGTACCTATTAGTAAATGAAATATTTCTTTAACCCTTCATTCTATGCGCATTTTAATGGAACTGTTTAATGACTGACATTTCTGTTGTCTTCTAATTTTGTGTGCCGGTTCCTGATTTCTAACAAGATGTACGCTCTTGAGATACTCAAGCGAGACACCCTCTTATGATGTCAGTGACAACTCGAGTGTGTAGTGAATTACTTAATATGATTTTAGTTACTTTATTTACACACTACGCTCTTTACAGCCTCTTTTTATGTGGTTTTTCGCTATAACAGTCTACAGGAAGTAGGGGAATACCTTGCGCACATAGAATTTTTTGTCAAGTGTTATTTGTGTTTTATTTTATTAGTGTTTCACTTTGCGACTGGCTTTCCAGGAACGTATCTCGGTCGAGGTATAAACGTATTGTTTGCCGGACTCGTCCTAGGGAGTAACTGATTTTTTTTCAATAATTCACAAGCGTATAGCCTCAGTTATTTTAGCAGCTGTCTCAAGCAATTTAAGTTATTTGTAACTTACTTTATAAATTATCAACGTTCTTAATTAATTAATCTTATCGGTGTTTTTACATCATTACACTCTTACGCTGGATGATGAATAAAAGATATACCCTCTAGTCTCTGCAGCCTTTTTATTAACTTGGATTTTTGAAACTAATATATTTAGCTTGTAGTAACCTTTTTAAACTATAGTTACGAGGCTCGTCCAGAAAGTAAAGAACGTTTTGCTATAACTAAGATAAAACAAAAGATACCATCACAAAGCTTTATTTACAACATCACAGCACCTTAACTTATTTCTCGATGTAATCGCCGTAGCTGTCAAGGGACTCGTTGTATCGTGTAACCAGTTTTTCGATACCGATGTTGTATTCTTCAGCCGCGAAAGATCGGAGCCATGATGTTACTGCGTCTGTCGCCATTTCACGTAGCAGAGATCGTGAAATTTGTAAAAAAGATTAATGTAATACGCTCAAAGTTTTTTTTCAACTTTCACTTTCAATTCGTTAGTAGTGAGACGGCCTTTCACTCCGTTCTTCATCCTTGGTTAAACATTATGCACCATTTCCTCACTGAAGACTCGTTTATTACATTTTCATCGTAAACTTGCTTAATTTGCATATAAATTTCGATAGGCCGTGCATTTAGGAAAAGAATGGCAGTACGCACATTTGGCGGGAATTTCTATTCGCATAGCCACTTTGAATGATCACAAAGTACTCGAGCGTGGCCTCACCGCAACGAAACTCGGTTCACACTGAAGCGAGGACCCGAGTTTCCTAGCTCAGATTCAATCGTGGTGATGGGGGATTGGCGCGGCGTGTGATGCACAAACGTTTTTTACTTTCTGGACGATCCTCGCAGTTTTCAACGCTCATAGTTTTATATATACAATGATTGCAAATCACAAAGATCTGGTTTCTTGCGGGTTTGTATGCGTTACATTGTTTTAGACGTCCATTTTTTCCTTTGTAATTTTTAATACTAGTTCAAGATTTATCTACCTTTTTAAAAATATTTAAAATGGCGACCTATTTTACCACAACGATTTATGCGTTACCTAGTAGGTGTTTAATCATTTTTAATTTAACCTGTATCAACATTGCCATTGGTAGAAATACGGCGATATTTAATCTGCTCTTTAACATAAAGAAATAGATTGAAGTTACAAGGAGCAAGATCCAAACTATAGGGAGGATACTTCAAAAAGTTAACTGTTGCATGCTGCATGTGTCAATCGAGAATTTGGGCGGAGCATTTTTAGATTTTTAGTTAGTCGAGGTAGATAATAGTCTATGTGCCACTTAGTTAGCTTTTGCTCTTTTAACACAATCCGTTCAATAATTTCTCTTTAACCAAATAAGACGGCGATTCTTTTTTTCTTCGCCGAACGAGATTGATGCACCACCATCTTCAAAAATCTCTAGCTTACTATGTGGAATAATAAAACCAGGTTCCATCACTTGTGACTTGTTTGGATTGTCTGGATTCGAAAGTTTTCAGCGTATCTCGGCGCCATTTCGCTCTACATTGGTGTTGATTCTGTTAGCTGAAGAGACACGCAAAGCATACAAACCTTTCTGGCATCCAAATTTATGCATAACTTAAGCTTTTAGCTTTTCCGCAACTGGTGTAGGTCAAGATTAAACTGTTCTTCGCAATTATCCCGAAAAACATTTGCCATTTCCTGCAAGCATTTTTTAGTACATAAACCTCGTTTGACGTTATAGATAATATTTACACGATAGTCATGAAACGACAAGTCTGCCATTTGTATAACATTTCCTGTCAATAGAGTATTACGCATGCAATAATGTTGATTTGCATCGTAAATTTGTTATTTGGAGTGCCATTTCAGATCATTTGCGCGTGCGTATCGCACAAATTTTGTAGTGATCTACGTATTTTAAAGTGAAATTATTTACGTTAGAAGTTATAAATTGATTGCGTTTTTTGTTACAATTATTTGTATTTGGGGTAAATGATCATCATTAGTTAGAATAAAATGTTGATTCATTTATTATGTTGTTTTATTTAATAAATTTAGTTTTAAATGTAACGTGTGTCCCAGAAGCGTGGGAATCAACTCTTGCCACGAGTTTGACAGGGTAGATCTTTTCTTATTTCACGCACATAATAAAATTAAAACGTCAAAACAAATAACCAGCAAATGTAATTTTTATCAGTTGTCACTGATTATTACAATATTCGCACAAGAATAAAAGATATTTGTTATGGAACGTTATTTTCATAATAGCCGACGTATGTGTGAACATTTTCAGATTTAATTAATTTGTAATAATCAGTGACAACTAATAAAAATTAAATTTATTGGTTATTTGTTTTAACGTTTTAATTTTAATATGTGTGTGAAATAAGAAAAGACCTACCTTGTCCAAGTCATGGCAAGAGATTTCTGGGACGTTATTTTATGAAAGTACAGATCCAAAAATCAACGATTTTTGATTGATTCGAGAGTCAGTAGTATTTATTAAATTGTGACATCGAGCCTAGGTCTCATTTTCTGTGTTTCAAGTATCAATCGAGCCGCCCTGATTCAAATAAGTAGCGCCCTCTGATTTTTGACCTGTTTGTTAAAGTCTAGCTAGTCGTATAATACCGTATTATAAAAAAGTGTTTTACGATCATTTTGTTCCGTTGTAAATTGTTTTGGCCCCCAACGTGAGATATAATGCATTTTGTTCATCAATGAGCTATTTTGATGTAAATGTTATAGTTATTTTACCATGTCTACTAGGAATTAGGTGAACCTGGACGTTAAATTTTTCGTCTGCTAAAAAATACCGACTTCGGTCAGCTTTGAACCCGCACACTTTAGACTCAGAAGCAAACACGCTAACGACTAAGCGACGAAGGTCGCTAATATTTTGAACTAAAATTCAATGATATTGTTTTCAGGTCAAGCTTCGCCGAACGAAAGTACATCAAAAATCAAATTCTTCTCTATTTTGTGATTTCTTTTGAAACTTTATTATTAATCTACAAAAAAATTTACTCTTATTTTCTAATGAAGTACTTCCTGATGTATAATTTTACAAAACAATTAATGACGGCCCCTCATATTACTTATGTTACTTAAAGGTCAGCATAAATTGCTATAAATTTGTGCATTAGTATTTTGCCACTTTTAATTTATTAGGAAATTTATAATTCGACATATTAATTTAAATTATACAAAGATGTTTGAGTAATTTGATTGCTACTTACACAATTTCTTATTCTTATAATGTAATACAAGCTAAAGAGGGGACGTGGAATTAAATGTGTTAGGGGACGAAATTTGTCTATGTAGAAAGGGGGGCCAAGGCTTATATTTACTATAAAAGCATTATTCTGTGCAGTTCCTGTTAGTTAAATTTTTATAATAAAGATGAAGGTACGATTATTGTTATTTTATTTTACAATTTTAAAATTCTTAATTTCAGGTGTTTGTGGGATTTGTTGTAATTGTATTCGTCGCTTCGGTTAATGGTATGTAAACTTTTATATAATTTTTGTTTTGATTTTGCAATCAGCTTAACTCATAGTGAATTCCTATTATAACTAGGCTTTTTATGTGCGTGTTAGAAGTAACTACATTCATAAATACTTTCCCACGAAAGGTTATTGAATACGCTCTCTTTTCTCTTTATAAATGTTGGTGTCATCATTATCTCTGAGATGTAATTAAATCGATTCCTGTTCCTTATGTAATCATTAAGAAACGGAAAATTATTACTTAGATAATACAAGATATTTGAACTTTTTTTATATTGTACTTTTGGCATGAATTATTTTAATTACACATTTAATTTTTTTTATATATAAAACTGTAGCTACTCATAATGAACTACCGTCTGTAAATTATTATGTATGCATACTCCAAACTTAAAAAGTTATTTTTAAACTAGAAGCATTTTGAAACACCTTGTAATAAGGGCGTGCAGAGTTCATAGACACCTAACATGTAATTTATTTTATAAGACATTACCGAAACATCAATTCAATATTTTATCTTAAATTTTTTAGCCTAAATGTATATTTTTTATATTTATAATTTTAACACTATATCTATTCAAATATTTAACGATTGTAAACAATAACTACATTAAATAACTTAAATTGTGGTTACGCTAAATATTACAGACAATGCTAGGAAGTAATATATGTAGTTACTTATTGTAAGTAAAAGTGGCAGATATATTCATCATGTGGTAACACTTTTAACAAGATTCTAAATGCTCAATTACCCATAAGTAACGTGCCTTCATATCATTTTGCTAATTATCAAAACGTCATCAAGGCATTTTATGCGTAAGTTGTCTCCGATTTATATTTAACAGTTGGCACTACTAATTGTTTTGTCAGTTAAATTATCACCTGCTATTTTACTTATAACTTAACATTTGTATTCGGAAGTGAATTTAATCTCGATTTCAAAGTTGACGACTATTTTATTTCGCTCACACAATACCTATTTTAAAATTCGTTTCACATAAAGGGTACGCACAACACATCTGAAGTTGGCAGTACTTATCACACTTATAAATTTTCTTCCAATTTTGATATATTTTAATAATATACTACAACATAATACATATATCTATAATACTAATGAATAAATAACTGGAAGGAGAGCCAAAAACAGATGACAAAAAATTTTAGTAATAACTCGTTATATGTAAACAAACACAAACACCTCACAATATATTTGTAATAGCGCTACCTGGTTTTCGGATTTTTGCAATTTTGTCCAAAAATGGATGTAACGATTTTAATAAAACTTTGCTCATTTACTATATATTTCAGTGTTGATAAAATGTCATAAATATTGTTTCTGGGAAAATTCCTGTAGCGCCTCTACTCTCTTTGCGAAAAACTGTTTTTTCAAAATTACAGCCTTACGGTGCATTTTATGAGAAAAGTGCATATACCAAAAATTATATAAAATTAAAAATGCTATAGCTTTTGTATTAAATATTTTTTTCTATGGCGCTTATTTTAGCCGCATTTTAAAATAACCTACAAAAATCTGCATGAAAACCAGTTTAACATATCAGAAGGAGGTTAACAAAAGTCATGCGGGTATGACTGTGCTTCAACGCCAGTTTTAGGGGTTGTTTTCATCTTGGAATATTAAGTCAATAAGCATTCTATTGTCTACAACATATTAAAAATTGATCAAGCAGGTACTCAAATTGATCATGTAAAAGTAAAAGCAGGTACTCCGGTTGATTTTTGAAAAATAATACTTCTTATCGTAGATTGATCTATTATCATTTATCTCTTGAAAGAAATATTTAAATTAGAAATAAGTTTGTGGTACACTACTTCTTAGAATCTGATATCTTCTATCAGTGTTTTATGCGAGTATTATTATCTACTAAAAATGTTTTTACCTTGTTAATGTGACAATTGAGAAAATTAGTTTTAATTTATAAAGAAACTGCCATCATATTTTTACATAACATTTTTTAGAAAATCTTCCTGTAATTATCTAGGTTAGGTAATTTGCATTTATATTTTCAGAATAATTGTGAAATTTGATTGAATGGTTTTGATTGTTCCTAATATTTTTAAAACAGTCAAATAGGTTTCATAGTATTTAAAAATCAAACACCAGTGACATCTGTTGGCTCTAATCGGAAACAGTATTTCTAGGGTCGTTCTAGTAGGCAGTGTGTGTGTGTGTTTTGGCCAAGTTGATTTAAAAATTTTTATACTGTAGAATCAGAAAATATTTCCCCTTTCAGATGTTATAGCGTTATGGCGCATTTTATTCTTAAAACCTTCTGCTTTCGGTATATCCATCCTCGCACGCAACTGCAACAATTTCATTAGAACCCAATAACCGGAAGCGCCACTTTACTCTTACCATTTTTTGGTTTTTCGACATTTTCTCGAAATCGGCTAAAATGATGTTTTTTTAAATTCTATACTTAAGTTTTTTTATCTTATGCACATGAGATGACAAGAATTTAGTTGAATTATAATGACCGGAAGTGCCACTTTACTCTTGTCACTTTTTGGTTTTTCGAGATTTTCTCAAAATCGGCCAACGATTTTTTTTAAATTTTATATTTAAGTATTTTATCTGATGCACATGAGATGTCAAGAATCTATTTAAAATTCTAACGGCCGGGAGTACCACTTTACTCTTGTCATTTTTTGGTTTTTCGTGATTTTCTCAAAATCGGCTTTAACGATGTCTTTTAAATTCAATATTTAAGTTTTTTATCTTCTGCATATGAGATGTCTAGAGTTTAGTTAAAATCTAATCACCCGAGGTGTCAGTTTATTCTTGAGATTTTGAAGTTTTTTGCGATTTTTTCGAAAACGGGTTTAACAATTTTTTTGAAACTTGCCACGGTTATTATGTCTTTGACATCCTTTTCAGTGAACTTAGAGCTTTTCCTGAAAAAATGCGTTGAAGCGAGTTATCAGGGACAATCTCTGGAGTTAAGCAGGGTTTTGCGTGTCCAGTAACTTGGATGGATGTCGGTTACAATTATCATTTTCAAAATAAACGTAAATAAGAATTTAATCATTTGTGATCACTATTTTCATATCTATGTGGGTAAAAGAGTTGTGTGTTGTCTCACGCCAGATTTTTGTAAATAGCGTTACCGTCAAAAAGAGACACTTTGACATGGCGGTTTTTAGATTTTTACAATTTTGTCCAAAATGGCTCAACGATTTTAATAAAACTTTGCTCCATTTACTATATATTTTATTGTCGATAAAATGTCATAAATATTGTTTCTGGGAAAATTCCTGTAGCGCCTCTACTCTCTTTTCGAAAAACTGTTTTTTCAATATTACAGCCTTACGGTGCATTTTATATACCAAAAGTTATATAAAATTAAAAACTATAACTTTTGTATTAAATATTTTTTCCTGTGGAACTTATTTTAGCTGCATTTTAAAATGACCTATAAATTCTGCATGACAAACAGTTCAACTTATCAGAAGGAGGTTAACGCAGGTCATGTGGGTATGACTGTGTTTCATTTGAATCGAAAAATTACTTCAGCGCCATTTTTAGGGGCTATTTTCATCTCGAAGTATTAAATCTATAAGCATTCTGTTGTCTGCAGTATATCAAAAATTGATCAAAAGCGGCGCTATTAGTAGGTACCCAAATGGACCATGTTAAAGTAAAAGTAGGTACTCCGGTTGATTTTTTAAAAAATTATCATTTATCTCTTGAAAGAGATATTTAAATTAGAAATACGTTTGTGGTACATTGCTTCTTAGATTCTGATATCTTTTATCAGTGTTTTAAACGAGTATTAATTATCTACTAAAAATATTCTTAATTTATTAATGTGACAATTGAGAAAATTAGTTTTAATTTATAAAGAAACTGCTATCATAGTTTCTACCTGTAATTATGTTGGTTAGGTAATTTGCATTTATATTTTCAGAATATTTGTGAAATTTGATTGATTGGTTTTGATTGTACCTTATATTTTTAAAACAGTCAAATAAGTTCCATAGTATTTAAAAATCAAACACCAGTGACATCTGTTGGCTCGAATCGGCAACAGTATTTTTAGGGTCGTTCTAGTAGACAATGTATGTCTTAGCCAAGTTACTTTAAACATTTCTATCCTGTACAATTAGAAAATATTCTTCCCCAGCAAATAGCTGAAGGGATACTGGAACTTGTGTGCTAGATTTCTTCTTAACGTTATAACAGCTCTTATGGATAGCATTATTTTAAATTCATCAACAATGTGTTGCCCAAAAATATGAAAGTCTCGTGATGCTTTATTAGCACTTGCTTTAGAAATTGTGAACAGCTTGCTTATGTAAGATGTGCTTTCTGGACCATATATTTCGTAACGTCTTGTATTAGTAATTTGTAAACAGTTCTCACAGTTTATAAAGCGATTTTTGTAATAAATTATGCAAGACCGCGTTTTGAATTTGAATTTCTCACAAATATAACTCAATTTTCCCACTTGTCACGAGGTCATGTATTTTAAACCATTCTGTGTATATAAATAGAAGTTATTTCTTAACGTAGTCACATGCACATTCGATACAAATAAAATAGCATTTTTAATATTATAACGATATATTTGTTTGTTGCATTCCTTTAGTGTGATATATTTTTAGAAACGTGTAGGAAGTGTTCAGTAATTATGTTAAATGATTAAAAGCAGGTGTCATCAACCTTGCTTTTTTTAAGGTACATAAAAGATTTTGCTAGGTATTAAAGAAAGCAAGTGTATGTCATGTGACACACTTAAACTAGTTGCATTGTTTACAACTCTTTTTCTTATATACATATACTAGGTTTAAATTATATAAATTTAACCCTATACACACAAATGTAGAATATTGTTACTTTTGTCTTGTTGAGCTGACAATTGTTTATTTACAAGCTTTATAATTCAAGTAATCAATATTGATTATCTTATTATATATCATATCACAATGTTATCATTGTATGTTGTAAAAATATTCAGGATTAAATCTCGTTTCATTTATTACTTCACATGGAAATCAGAACTTCCCTGCAATATTTCAACTTCCTAAACCAAGGGTTTCAGTGATGCCAATATCAAATATCAATAATTTGTGTATTATACAGGGTGTTCGGCACAACTGTTTTATTAACAGTTTTCAATGTACCTTAATTATATAACTTAAAACCCTTGTTACTGGTGCCAGTTTATTCTCATTTTTTAACCTAAATTTTCAGTCAATTTCGTTGCTTAAAAGTGAATTAAATAATTTTTATTACATTTTGGATTTTTTTGTTTTGCTTTATTTCTGTTTTTTAGCGTTTCAGCTTGTACTGTTAAATATTTCAGTTATTATTGCAAGGGAATGTCTGATACTTTTGCGGGCTTAGCTTAGGCATAAAGATACTACCACGATATAGCTTGTGCATCATTTTATCCCAGTGGTCAAATTTTGAATTCAGTCATAAACTTTTAAAAGCAGAAAACAAAATAAAAATCAAATAAATTAAAATAAAAATTGTGGTTGCTATTAACTTTATTATGCCCAGTTAAAATCGGGTTATGTGCAAAGTACGTACGGTTGCTGACGTTTGCTATCCTTTAGAAATAAATTTGTGCTAATATATATTTCAAGTTGGCCATCCTTTTTCAACACTTATAGTAATATTGCTATAATTTTGATAATTATCTACGTAGTAAAGGCTCACTTAAATTCATTTATGCATATTTTCTAATGTTATTGTTTATACGTATACCTTGCACACAACATGTAATTTTTAAATCAAGATAAGCAAACTTAAGAGGATTTACAGTTAAATTTTAGGAACGTTTTATATCAAATTGTGTTACATTTCTCTACTGATATAGCGCTGAAGTTTCAGCATAAAAATGCATGAGTGAAAATCATCCCCAATGTGGTAAATGCTCTTATCACGAAGTTCCCCTTTAGGGGCACATCTCTAAATTTGTAACTCTTGAAAATTGTGCACTTTTCTAATATCATATGTTTACAGCCGGTTTCCTTGGCGGCGGGAGCTTTGGAGGAGGCTATGGAGGTGGAGGCGGCGGCGGAGGTTGGCAAAGTGGAGGAGGAGGAGGTGGATGGAGAAGTAGCGGCTGGAGCAGCGGCGGTTATGGGGGAGGCGGTGGAGGATGGAAAGGAGGATTCGGCGGCGGCGGCGGAGGAGGAGGAGGTTACGGAGGCGGTGGAAGTACTATTAAAGTGATTAAGATCATAACGATTCCTAGTAGTGGCGGCGGCGGCGGAGGCGGATGGAAAGGTGGATTCGGAGGAGGTGGTGGATATGGAGGTGGAGGTGGAGGAGGCGGATGGAAAGGTGGATTTGGAGGAGGTGGTGGATACGGAGGAGGTGGCGGAGGTGGATGGAAAAGTGGAGGAGGAGGAGGTGGATGGAATTGGTAAAAACCAAATACACTCAAATGTATGCTTAAATGTCATTTGTAAATATTTTTTATATATAATTAATAAAATATTTTAATAAATTGCGTTTTCTATTTTTAAACTCCTATAAGCGAGTGCCCCAAAATCATTAATTTATTATTGTTAACAGCTGTTATGTACCTATATTTTCTACGAAAATTAGTACCTAAATCCTTGCAAAAAGCTTAACCCACAAGTTAATAATGATTTTTGTATGCATAGTACAGGTTAGCTGTGGACTATCAAAATGTATAGGTGATATTAATAACAAAATACACATTAATTTTTGGAATTGTTTATTAACATAATTTATAATTGTTGTCAAACCTGAAGTATAATTCTTAAACTCAAAATAAATTTAAAACGAAAAACATAAAACTGAAAAACTTGCAACCAATACTTATACAATATTTAATATAAAATTAAGTAAAAGTACTATAAAATATTTATTTACACCTATATGAAATATATACAAATTTTAAGATGCGTCTTGCTTATCAAATAAATAACTGTGGAAACAATAAAATCTAAAACAGCAAGTTTAAGGAACTGTAAATCCTTAAGTCATAAATTGTTTATAAAACTTTATAAGTCCGTTGCTACTCCCTAGTTATTGCACTGTTATTGATTAGAAAAATTGCAGATCTTGAAAAGAATCTCTTGGAATAAAGTTTGATCCCTTTGGTGGTAAATATCCACTTCCGCTAGTAGATGTTCTTGGTTTTAAAGTGGTCGTATATCTGAAAGGTGTGCTTGTAGTTGTAAAGAAAATTGATGGTGACGATGGTTTAGGTGTTGTATACACATATTTAGTAGTATTGGGTACCGATGGTGTATAATAAGGTCTCGGAGTTGTTGAGGAACTATAATAGGTAGGCCTTGTCGGTTTAGTTGTATAAATGTACTTTTGAGTTGTATCAGGAGGTAAATATGTATTAGGCTTTGTTGTATAAACATATCTAGTTGTTGATGGGACATACCTGGTGGTTGTTCTTTGTGTGGTAACAGAAGGTGTATAGACATATTTCGTGGTAGGCCGTTGTGTGGTTGATTTTGTTGTATAAAAGTAGCCTGTAGTTGAATCAGGAGGCAAATACGTGTTAGGCTTTGTTGTATAAAATGTTCGTGGTGTAGTGAAAGGTCTCTGGGTGGTGGTTGATGGGACATACC
>JAHWXV010594886.1:0-17203 GCA_024586415.1 Phrixothrix hirtus | reverse complement strand
ACGCGCACTGTAAACAAACTACTCTGCCAATTTCTAAGCCGCCACGGATTTTACAATACAAAATGTCAAATTTTACGAATATGGCAATAATTTAATACACTAGCGACATCTAGTGGTCATTTGTAACAACATAAGAGGCAACCCTCGTATAATACAAGAACGTGCTGTTAGGTGTATGTCTCGTCTTAAATCCAGGGATATTTTAAATCAGCCTTTATCAAGCTAAATATTTTAACATTCCCCTGTTTATATACTTTTGAAATCCTTAAATTTTGTAAAAAATACTTTTAGTCAATTCATTCACTTAAATGATCATCATGACTATAACACTTGGCACAGCTCCAATTTAGAATGTACTATGCACAAAACTACGCTATATGAATCCATTTTATATTGGTATACTATTATATAATAAACTACCTACTGTCGTAAAAGGCCTTAATAAAAGTCAATTTTTAAAGTATATCAAAAAAATATTATTATAAATAGCTTACAATTATATGGATGAATACCTAAATGATGTTTTCAGTTAAAGTGTAATATGGATGATTACCTACGAAAGGATTTGTGTATATAAAGGATTTAACTATTTTTTTAACATGTTGTGTTGTAAATGCCTCAATTTTAGAACGTATAGAATACTTCTGAATTTTCTTTACCAAGTGACGTGTCCAATCCAATTTTTATACCATAGGTTGCTGGACTAATAGAATATATGGCAATGGTAGTACTCTAAAATACACTTTACTCTCCTAAATAATATTTTCATTAGCAATCTACGCTAATATTTATTGCTTATATTATATCCTATTTTACATATAGTGTACTCATATAAATATAAATTATTCTATATACACTATGGGTCACTATTTACTTGCTCTGTTATTTGTATGTTTGAGTTATCCTATAAAAGTGATCAATTGGATTAATAAATATATTATTATTATTCTTATTATAATAGAGCAACTATAATTACAATTTTTAAGTATTTAGCTAAATACATTAGAAAGGGGAACTTTAATTAATATTACTATGTGTGTGAGTACTAGTGGCTATTAAGACAGAAACATGAACGAAGAACTATTAGGAGAGCCTAACGGGGTTTCTCTCTCTCTCGAAAATGAAGCCTACTACAATGGATTATAAAGTAGTTTCTACAATTTCTATCCAATGTCAAACCATCTAAAGGGAGTTTCGATACCTTTGTGCTTGGAGGACATTGTTCTTATACAAGGAATGCAAAGCTTTTAAATTTGAATATAGAAAGCGATGTGTGTGTAATCTGCCAGCAACTAAATTTTACATATAGAAATTACAGTCACTATACACAGCATACGAACGGTTTAGCTAAATCTTCACCGCATATAAAAAAATGCGTTCGAAAATTATTTGTTAGGGAGATATACGAGGCGAAAATTATATCATTTTAAGAGATATTTATAATAAGCCGGGCTGCTATGATGTACTGGCTAGCATGTTAACCTATACGTCTAATAAAAAATTCAAAAAACGTGATTTCTTCTTTGATATAGAAACAAATGGTACGTCCAGCACCAGTGCAATGTTTGGCAAATAAAAATTTTCTGCTAGAAGTGAAATTCCTCCTGAATAGACAAAATTGTAGTAAATATGGGGAAATGATCATAGCAGTTGAAGTTAAGAGCGTCAATGGAATTTCCACATCCTGCAGCTTTAGTCATAAAACAAACAATTTTGCAATGATTACATAACCAAACATGCTCGGTAGTTTATAATGAATACAATATTCTTGAAAATTTCTCAACTTTATCAAAATTTCGTTAGTGTGCTTTAAACTTTAAGTATATTTATTTTAACCCTTCGTAAAACATAAAGGCTAATCGCTGCAATCTATTTGACGTATACTTTATATTAGTGCAAACAGAATAATAAATTTGATAATTTTTAAATTTTGGTTTCATAAATTAACAGGTTATACATACAATTGCCACGAAATCTATCTCAGTAGCAAAGCGGTAGAAAAGGGGGGTATACTGTAGCTAAAGGTGGTAAAAAGTTGTTGATAAAATGTATCTCTCGGTGTATACTTTCTGGTTTGAATTAAGTCGGCATCTGCTTAAGATAAAAATAAAGTAAAGTAGAGAATAACAGTCACAAGGAACACCTGAACGACAAGATGTTCACTTAAAAATAACTTATTTACAAGAGGAACTCATCATCTGGAACCGTAAACCTAAGAAAACCTAAAGAAAACTAAATTAGGTAAAAGGAAGCTCTGTGAAATTACAAGATAATTCAACAAGTAAGTAGGTATTTATTAAAATACTCAGTAGGAATATTCACAAATTGCATAATATATAAACAAATAAAATAAAATACGTAATAACGGTAAATTTGTGTCCTGGCTAGGGATCCATTGACAATCAAAAAGGATATCTGAATTGCTTTTTATAGATCAAAGCTAACCTAGAATTATTCGACGATACCTCGTATATAACGGGTGCAGTACAACGTTAACTCAACGCTAAATAATTTAGCATCAGTAAATAAATTACGTAGAACGGAACGTACTATCAAATGACATGAAATAATAAGACACATTACCGAAAAAAAGTAAATTTAAAGAACTTAATAGCATTAATTATTTATTAAATGAGCACTGAGAATAATACCGTCAATTTAATTTACAGAATCAGTTAATCATTAAAGTGAGAAGGGTGTGAACCCAATTTAAAAAGCATTGCAAAAGTATACGCTAAACAATTATGCAAAAGCTGTAACAGGTAAAAAACTATTTAAAAATAAAGTACGTTAAATTTATATCATAAGTTATAAATTTATTAGAGATGATAGAAATTAAGATTTTTTGTACGATCTTAAGATCTTCACCGTCGACACAACATCTTATGTATCCATCCGGAATTAACAGACCATCAACCAGTATATCTTCCGTTCAGCATTTAATTAATTGAGATCGCCCATAATAATGTAGCGAGGAGAAATTGAGGAATATATCCTACCAGTCAAGCTAAAAAGAATAGACCGAAACGAATTAATCCACTGAATAGGAAAAGCCTTAATTAGTCCTTACCGTTGTATCGAAATGAACAACGCCGTTTTAGAATGCAACAATTAGAAATAGTAGATAACTCACATTATACGTTTGTATACTAACAACGATAAAGCGTAAGTGTTTATTTTCAAGGCAGTTTACGACCAAAGAATTACCAAAAAAAACGTCAGATAAGAACATGTATTTTAACCAAATAGAAGTTTTAAAGCGAATTTTATATTTATAAACTTTGTCCCTAGACGGTGGCACATACCCGATAAATAAATTACATTTAAGGAATTTCCTAAATTAGACCTATTAATTAACAACAATCTTCATTTCTGAAGTACAAGTATAAGAAAAAGAATTATTTATTAAGTTACACATATTTGTACATATCCAAAACAAATTTTTAACTTTTAAATATCCCTATTCTATACACGTTCGACCTAAAAGAAATTATAAGTACATATTTACAGGGCGTACTCAAATTAATACTCAAAAATTATTAATGAATATCTACAAGTCAAAATGAGACTGTGGCACGATTTTTAACATAAATCTGATTTTTTTATGAAGGATTACAGCTATGTTTTATTAAATTTAACTAAAAATCAATTGAACGTGAAATAAATCAATTTTGTTTGGTTGATACAATGATGATTCTTAAAAATTTGAAGCTTTTGGAATAACAATTTTGTTTTATGCAAAACTAATGTAAAGAAACTAAATGTAAAATTGTTTGTTTAGTCTTCCCGAGAGAAGTTACAGTGATGGTAACTGGTATTAATAAAGCACAAGAAGCGATGTTCAATGTTCTTTATTGTATTCCACATAAAAATGTATAAGGAATATAATAAAAAAACATCGAACATTACTTATTGTGCTTTATTAATACCAGGTACCACCAGAATAACTTCTTTGAGGAAGACTAAATAAATAAACCTAAACCTTACTTAATTATACACCCCAAGTTCTATCATTAATCTTTTTTATGTTTAAAAATACCAAATATAAACATCGAAAATAATAATTTATTAAACAATAATATTTAGTTTTACTAGAAATGGAAAGTTATAGCAGAAAGAAATGGAAAGTCAATTAGAAATATTGAGAAAGCTCAGTAGCTGTATATTCAAATGATTTTACGTCGTCAATGTCCAGCAAAACGCACCTCTACAGTTATTCACTGATGACTTCGAGAGGCAGGTTCATTTTTACGTTCTTTTGCTAATTGGAATGTAGTACAACTATTCTAACACCCCATTGGGAGAAGTTGTCAACGTAGAGGAAGCAGATCCTGAACTAGAATACTAGGGATAGCAACAGATATAGCGATCTCCCACATTGTGACGAACTGTACAGTTTTAGAACGCGGGCTTTGATCAGTGGCTTAACTGGTTTCGGGTGGATAAATATGATTTTTCCTATTATTTAGGATCTGGGCATATATTAGCTATTTTTGTAGATACTCTGTTTAACTACGGGAGCAACTCGTTCTGGTTTATTTAGTGCATTAAGGTTACGATATCGTTTATTTCCTATTTATCTACATATGTAAAATTGATGATTCAATTATATTCGAATGGTGTTTTAAAACATGTAGCGTGGTTTGTGTCATATATGTTTGTATCCTTATGTAATGGAAAGGGTGTTGGTTATTATATGGAATTTCAATACGTTTTGAAATATCTTTATTTTTAGATGTTCGTGGAGTAATTAATATCATATCGGCTTCGAATAAAACAGTCGTTAAACCGTGATGATATCTTTAGAACCTGATGCTGCATTTAATTATATATTTCTCGGATGTGCGTCCGTAGAAATATATGCATTAAATTGATGAACTCCTAGCGTTGTCGCGCTTTAGAATCGGGGCACATAAAGATCGAAAAACTCTGTTCGTAAAGGAAAATCTCAGATTATCAGGCTTTGAATAAGGCCCCTAAAACATGATAACTTTTACGTGAAAAGCTAAGCTGTTATAATATCGGAAAGTAGACCATAAATTATAAAAGCATCGCGAGGGGTTTTAGGAAGGAATATTTATATCATGCGAAATCCGAATTAGAAGTCCCTGATGTCATATGATATAACAACGGGTAACTGTTGTAATTAAGGCAGAGAACGATAAAAGTTCTTTGTTATTTTCTAACAAAGCATGTCTTTTTATAGTGAATCTTTATCAAATTCTAGCTAATTAGATAATAAATATTCCCACTCTTTAAATATTTTCAACAGTTTAAAACATTTTATGCCATCTATTAGTAATTAATTCTAACTACTTACAGAGTTTTATTTGTATTAACTAGCATATCATATTTCTACCACTAGATGTCTACAGCTATCTTAAATAAAAATATTTACAATTTAAAAAGTTCATTGTATTCCACGTTTATTCATCATTCCATGAAATATTTTCTTGTTATCTTTCTTAAGAATTTGACTGTTATTTATCTATACTTACAATTTATTTTCTGGAATGCTTCAATTTTATAGGATTTTTGACAACTAATTATTGATTTAATTAATATTAATTTTTCATTATTTACAAACTTTGAATTAATGTTGAATTGTATTATTATTAGCTATTTCTCATAATTTGAATCTTAGAATAGGTAATAGTATGATCTATTCGAAGTTCGTCACAACATGAGTATATGGAAACTATTCCGTGAGTACCTACTGAATTAATACAGCCGGCCCCGACTGGTGTTAACATGTTCACCTCTCACACAAAGGACACGGGTTCCAACCCGATTGGTGTTGGTAAATTTTTCACTTGAGAAAAATTTAAAAAACGTGCCTTCTTCTCGGATAAGGAAGTAATATCGTAGATTCCGTATCAATGTAATGTTTGGCACATTAAAAATCCCTAGTGGTGGTGGAATTCCTCCAGTTGGTAAACATTTTAGTAGGCATGGCGAAATGGCTATATAACGGTTCTAGTCCAACAGGGTTAACGATAATTCCGCATCCGGAACTATCAGCCACAAAAACAAACAAACATATTTTATCGATACATTAGACATCCAATAGATATCCTTTCTGCAGCTGAATACAATTCACATTGTCTTATGTGAATTGCTTTTAAATCAGTATATATTAGATTACATTTTCATTGCAATATGTTATTCTCAAATGAAGTTCAACTTCATAAAAATTTTGTGGTAAACTTCTATAATAACCATTAATGGGCCCAGGAAAACTTCCATTCAGATATTAAATATCGACAAGAGCAAAGTTTCATGCAGGATGCACGTTGGCAATGTGAAAGTTTCTCTAGTTGAGTGCTTTTTTAACCTCCTACTCTGAATCGGCAAACTTGCAAAAAATTTTTAGGAATTGTTAAAAGCTTCAGTTAATTTTAGCTAAATTATTAGTGAATTCCCAAATATGAAGTAAACATCCCAATAATAGCATTGGCAGAAGGGGTCCAATTAGATTTCCAGCACGGCCTCGGATTGAAATCAATAAGATTATCTTCTATAGGGACATTTTGAAAATCAAATTTACAAAACTCCAACTTCTAATCTAGAAATTTTAGTACTATTGGAGAAAATTTTGAAGAAGTTCGAAATACTGCTGATATTTTAACCTTTACATTCCAATTTGTAGTGTCGTACAAATCTATATTGAGTAATATTATATTAAATGTAAACATATAATTCACTGAACGACGGATGCCCACATGAGACTATAATCTAGCAATATTGGTAAAAAGAAATTGTTTTTTCCAGAACTTGTCATTCTATAATGCACATTTTAACGGTTACAGAAAAATTGTCCATTAGCTTATTCTTGGATGAAGACGTATACTTAAAAAATTTTCAAAATTCCCTCGATTCGCCCAATATGCATATGTATTCGTCGACGCAGACTTAAACGCCAAAAACATATGATGTTCGCACAGATTTTTCCGTACATTAAAGTCATACCTACCATTTCGATCATATTCTATACTTCGAAAATTTCCTTGTTCAACGCATAGACTAAGATAACCAAGACCCGACTGAAAGCTGTAATTGCAAATAATTAGAAAACTATGTAATTCAGACATATGGTCTATAAGCGTTTTTTGTTGTGAATACTAAGATGTACCTGCTGTTAAAGTAATGTTATGCGCATATTCTATGCAATATTACTGTTGAAACACATGGTACTAGGCCACTCTAGTTTTCTGTAATTAACGTGTTATAGTATACAAGCACTGGTTTAAAAATGGCATACGTAAGCTTATAAAATATTATATAAATTATTTGAAGCTGTTAAGTATATTAATTTAAATGTAAAATGAAAATTCTATTAATTTTATTTTTTAACATGTGTAAAGCACATTTTTCAAAGTAAAAATACAATCATGTGATCTTATTGCCATATGCCAATGGACAAGGTTTGAAATTACCATCAGCAAAAATATCCTGATATTTGCGTTAAATGAAATGTTAAGTAGACTAAAATAATACGACAAATTACTACAATGGTAGAAATCGTATTTTTATTGAAATCCAATAAGATTTATATATTGGAACCTACAAATGCGAAAACAGTTTAAAAAGCCCTTCAGCATCCAATAGAGCTATTTTCTAAATATCCACATGAAACAAGCGAAACATTATGACTGGAAATTTGTTGAGTACGATAGTATGAACAGGACATATTAAAGAGAGAAGTTTAATAATTTGGAAGCATAAAAAATACAACTAATTTCTAAAGACTTAATAATTAATGCAGGTGAAGAAGGCAATTCTACCTACGACAGTATTTTGAATATCTTTAAAAAGAAAAGATAGCTCTGCCGACATCAAATATGTATTTAAAGCATCCTGTGGAGATACTTCAAAGAAACTACTCGTACATATAATTTGTTATTATAATGAAGCTGCTGTAGATTGCTTGTCCGAAATTTGTGAATATTGAATCGTTTTGCACGTACGTAAATTTATATCATATTTTAGATGTATTTGCAATTTGCAATATGAGTAAATATCTATTTATGTCAAGGGTGATCAAATCATAATGTTGTTAAAAATCAGGCGTGAGATAAAATACAAGTTTCAGTTGCCTATTCAAATTATCGATATCAGTTAAAAACTAATTTCATACATACGTAAAATAAAATTTTAAAAGTAATATTGAAATTTAAATTAATTTAAGAACATAAATAATTTAATTAAAACGTCAATATTTAAATGTTTTTAAATTATTACATTCTACCTTTTCAAATTTTTTAGAAGAATTAGAAATGCAACGATCACTCTATCATGCTCCATTATTTTTACTTTAAAAGTAACGGAAAAAATTCCCTAGCTTTAGCCCTTATTTAATTCTTCAAGCGGAGGTTAATAATATAGAGCCAACCAATATATTTTACTATGTAACGATGTATTGGCCAATTCAGGTCTTTTATTTGTAAATAATACTACAAACCATTTTGTTCCTATTTCTCTTAAAATTCTAATTCAGTTTTAATAATTTGAAATTAAATTCAGAGGGAAACGGAGTAAGTTGTAGAAAAATCATTCAATA
Source organism: Phrixothrix hirtus (assembly GCA_024586415.1). Lineage (NCBI taxonomy): Eukaryota > Metazoa > Arthropoda > Insecta > Coleoptera > Phengodidae > Phrixothrix > Phrixothrix hirtus. The sequence continues at coordinate 8,643 of JAHWXV010594886.1, read as the reverse complement.
GTTATAGAAAAGACAAATTTATAAGAGTTAGTAAATTTTTAATTTGCAACTCAAAATCATTTATACATTTTAGTTATAATATTGTTTCAGACGAGGTGCCACAGGCCAAGCAGGATTTATAACACTGAAGATGGTCATACGGACTTATACGAACTTTCAAAGTGAATTTAACGTCGACTAGCTTGCGGAAGGAGTCGATTTCCAATTAACTTAAAATTTTTTGCGTGGAAGCTGCTCGAGAAGAGGTACTGCATGAAATCGTTGAAAATATTGAAAGGGTGCCACAAGCTTTATTTGAGAAACAGCTATCTTAGCCAAAGAGCTAGAAACGGTAAGACAGCACTAGAAGGATGCTAATATTAAATTGCTAACAACAAATCGAAAAAATTACTTTATAAACTGGGTTGTCATTGAATCATACTAGGTCAGGCGTGGTGGTTATCTAAACGCTGAATACAATGCCTCGAGAAGCCACGTGCATTATTTGCTTACCTTAAAAGTTCCTGAAATAAAAATATGAATCTTATGCTAATAAAAGTGGATGTTAACAACTGGAAGTCAAATAAAATACAAAATGTTTAACAATAACTATAATGAAATGAAAATATTGATGCGCCACAAAAAAAACAAGGTGCGGAAGGCGCATTTGTTAACGCCAAATTGGGCGTCATGAGAAAAATTAATATAGATTACGTTACATTCTATTTAATATTTTAATGTTTAAATTCTAGAAATAATTGACGAAATAAGTATGAACAGTCAAATTTCTTTACGATTAAAAATTCAGTTAATACACTCAAAAACTCACGATCTCTTGAGCTTCGGCAATTTTCGCCGATCACTTTAATTAAATAACAAAAAGTAAACTTACGTACACCTTAACTTGCATAAATTGGTTTTACTACACAACGACGGACACCTTCCGTCTTAAGCAATTTACTTCATCTCAACTTTGGAGCACCTGCATTAAATAATGGAGGAAAGCGTGCTTTTACTGGTTCAAATACTAAGGTTGTATAAACGGCAAACCTTTGCTTTCCAACTCATTAGGAATATCAATTCTACAAAATAGAATACTACACACAATTATGAAGCATCTTCTTACACAACTAACGAAAGTTTGTTACTTTTTACATTTTTAATAAACAAACATGTTTACTACTCGATGGTTTTTGAACGAATCCCTTTGTTGTATTCTCAAACAAAGGCTTTAACCAACCAAAACGGAAACGGAAAATCGTTCACTTACGAGAAACTATCCAATCATAAAATTGCCTTTCAAAATAGCCAATGGTGTTGGTCGCGGAATTTACATAACAACCAACGCTGATGTCATGTGTTATACTGAGAATTACTGAATTGCGTCATCTTTGTAAGTTTTATAGGAACAAAATTTAACAGTTTTGAAATACTAGCTCTTATTTGAAATTATTCTTAGCAAAACTGAAATAAATAATTAGCATACGGTTTTATTATTTTAAAGCAACAACTAAGATTTTATTTATTATATTAAAATGATTTAACCCTACAGCACAAAACCTGTTTGATAATCACATGGTTACAAAACTATCGTAAATTTTACGAATCGAGTTTGGTTTCCTTTTAACCTATTTGCAGTACTAATTACAATTTTTAAATGATAGGATTCCATTCTGGCATTTCTTAGGTGTGTATATACACATCACGTCTTGATATGATGTTTACCATTAGTGGTCAAAACTAATTATATCGTCAAATGACACTTCCTAAAATTAAAATATCATGGTATGGAAAAAAGTCAAAAATATTAGAAAACGTTATTCTATTGGACAAAAAATTTCAAACTAGAAATACATATAATAAACTAAGTGACAGACATATTTATTGGTACATATATATAAAAGTTCTTGGTTAGGTAGATCGGTCAAATCTTGTCAAGTTTCCAGTATCTATTGGTTTTGATCGCAAGAACTGCAAGTTGTAGGCTAGTGCTGAGCTCAAATGGTATGATTACAATGCCTACTATATGTAGTTGTCATCCTCCTTAGATGTGATAGGCAATAAAAGTATATTTTCCTAGTATCTGGTGCTGGCTGATGTTCAGGTTGGTCGGTAATTCCCAGCACCCCACACATTATAATGCGCAGTTCACATCTGAGACAGGGTACTGTGAGGCGGCTTTGCATATGGGGATGTGTGAAATCAGTAAATAGTTCCTTCATAAATGTTCTTCGGTTCACAGGGTTGTTCCCGCGTTCTAAATTGTTCATACAATGTTCTTACACATTTGATCCATAGAATCCACTGCTCCTTTGGTTTCATTATACGTATGGATAGTAAGTGGTTTGTTTGTTTCATAATTTAGTTGGTTTCCTTCATGCATAGTTGACAGGAAAATAACTATTTTATTTTTTTTTGATTTATATGATACAAGTGTTCTTTCTCTATCAAATAAGGAGTGAAGTATTTACTGGCCTTGTCTTTTTGTTCAAAAGTTCATTAGTAACGCCTTTCCTGTTTCCTATAATGGTGCCAAATTATATGGTTTCCATAAAAGTTTTTCGGGAAGACTAATACTTGTCAACCAATTATCCATTGTAATACTTCTATTCGTTCCATGAATCGGTCGTGTTATTTCCTTAACGAAAAATTCAGAAATAGGTTGTCCCACTGTTTGAGACTTTTTTCCAACGTAGGGTATTCCATTCAACATATAATTAGTTGTAGTGTCACAAGCCATTACGATTTTGATTCTATATTTTGCGGGCTTGTTGGGAATTTACATTCTGAAGGGGTATTTGCACCTGAATCCCAACAACTGTTTATCAACAGTTACGTATGGCCATGGCTTATATTTTGTACGATAGTTTGAAATAATGTATTCCCAAATTTTACATATTGGAGCTAAGAGATCAACTTTGTTCCGTACCAAACAGATGTTTTTGTCATCAGATCGAAGGCAACACGTAATGAATGCAAACCGCTCACTGTTCATCACACTTATAGCGACACCCGCTCCACTCATGAACAAATAGTTCTCATACATTTAAATTGATGTCTTTCTATGCTGCACAATTTACTAGTATGCCTAGGAATGCTCACAACTCATCTTTGGTCAGTATCGCATGAGTACCAGTGAGATTTCTGCAGTTCACCCTTGCACGTGTTTTCTCGTTATTTGTATGTGGTAAAATTTTATTTGCCATTCATTCATCAAAGATGTATTCAAAACACGTACGCGGGATAAGGGCATCCCTTGCTGGACAATATACTCCTCGTCTTGCAACAACAATGTTTCTAGCAAAATTACGAACATTGGCCGGACACATGGCCATTTCTTGCCTGAACCACACGTTCCATCAGTTGAAATAAATGTGAATTATTATCTGCTACTCTACCTTGAAGACATGATGTTGCGCTAGATGCTTGAACACGTGGTGTTGCAGTGGTTGCTTCAACTGATGGTGTTACAGTAGTTGCTTGAACACGTGGTGCAGCTGTAGATGGTGGTTAATCCGAAACACCTGCAATTCTTGGCCTTTTCCTTCTCTGTAGTAGGTCTTCATAATCACATTCTTCACTCGTCTGTGTCTTCTATTATGTCAATGTTATCTCCTTCCTCTTCATTACTGCTTTCAAGTAACGCAGAACCATCGTCAACGTCAGACATTGATTCATTCAACAATTTTGTCATTCTGGTTTCCCTATCCCGTTCATTTCTGTCGCCCATTTTAACCAAAAACACTTAAAACTTAATAGGCAACTTAGTAAAAAAGAAACACACTTATGTACATAATAATGTCTTCACAATATCACAAAAAATTAAAAATTCATATAATGTGAACAAAATGATATAGTTACAAAACCTTCGTAACTGAGAGGAGGAGGGCGCCTGCATGCACAGTTCTCGAAATTTAAAGACCACGGTCGTAAAGTGTACGAAGGATTTGTGTTCCAGGGTCAAAATGTTTTGGGAAGTGCCGGAATTATAAATAAGATTTCTTATTAAACTAAATACCAAGAATTCATTTATTTTAAATTAAGATTAGTAAATGATGTTGAGTATGCGTTTCTACAGCAAGATGGTGCCACTGTGCATACTTCACGGGTTTCAATGTCATACGTTGATGAAATTTTTGGAAAAGACCGTATATTTTCCGCAGGTTTCAAGCCTTCCAGATCGCCCGATCTGTCTGCCTGCGATTTTTATTTGTGGAGTAGCTTAAAGGGTAAACTGTACAGCATTCAATTGAAGAATTGAAAACAAACATTTAGAATACAATTGCGGAAATCACACCAAATGAACTAGCAAAAGTTTTCAACAACATGTTGAAACCTGCTAATTTGTGTATCGAAGTTCATGATGAACACTTTCAACACCTCCTGTGAACTACTGAATATTCAGTATGTTGTTACTCATAATATTCTGTATTTACTACCTTTAAATAAAAATTATAGTATATTAGTAATTTACTTTTCTGTAAGTATTTGTACTTCTGTATTCATACCGGCCCTCTTTTATTTGGACACCCTGATAATATAAAAATGTAAATGAGCAAGTTGAAAACAGACCAAAAGCTGTGAAATTATGTGAACTATTGAGTAGAATGGCCATTATATAAATAGTACAGAAAATAGATTAGAACCCCAACTAATGAAGAAAATTTATAACAATATATTTCTTAATACAAAATAAATAAACGTTTTGAAACATAGGAGTATCCTATTTCAATATTAAATATTATAATTCGTTATAACTGAGAGATAAATAACAGAATAAAAATAGACCAACTAACTAAAAACTTATTTAAATACTATGTTTTATGATCTGTAATACCTCACGCCTGCATCTTAGCCGTTGAAATTGTTAAGATGTTTATAAATTTCTATTGCTTTTCATTGAAGTCGAGGATAATAATTAGATCATCCTGATAATATTTGCATTTCATTAAATTCCATATCATGATAGTAAGTTTTCTAAGGAATTATATTATGGTCTTCCACAAATTTTTATAAAAAGTTCAAAATAAAATGATTGGAAAGAGTGCTGAATATCACATAAATCATTAGTATTCTGTTAGAAATTATGAGAATTACAACAAAATACTGGTTGTTGAAATTTGCTTATCAAACAAATAGAATTACTTATAGTTTATGTTCTACGATTAACCTTACAAGTACAATTTAATATAAGGTAAAATAAGCAGCTGGCTAGTATTTTAAGTTAAAGCTTTCCCTGGGAAAGATATCTCTTAATTAAACATGTTTTTAAAACATGCTAACTTTTACACTTGATCACTATAAGCAACTATACTGAGGCTTCTGAAACCAACAAGAGACACTTAGATCGTTGTGTGTGATTCGTACACATCATCTATACGAACACATCATTTATTACATTGTCATTAGATAAGCTTATAACTTAAAGAAAACGCATTAAATTTATATCTATTAGTCTAATAATTCTTGTATCGTAGTCAATCCCTTATCTTCTGTAGGCATTTGCAATACTTTGCCATTTCCGCATAAACCCAAACTTATTGTTACGAAATAAGCTATATTTAATATTACATAATTATAATCTATGCAAAAACTGTTCAAATTAGCTCATATCAATGCTAGATTTTTAGTACCAAAATTCGAAATCATCAAATAGTTTGTACTTGAATCATCTCCAGATTGTCTCGATAAAATACCGGATTATTTAATAAATATAACTGGATATTTACTTGTAATGGGCCGTGGTGTAGCGATGTATTTAAAGAAAGTTTATAGATATTCAATTGTTAACATAAATGATCATATTGAACAGTTGTGGATTAAAATAAGAATAAAAAAAAATATCGATAGGTATTGGTGCTGTATATCGTCCACAAACACTTCCCTATAAAACTTTTTGTGACGAATTAGAAAATCCTGCACCATGTAGTCAACAATGTATGATTTCGTTTGTTGCCTCGGCGACATTAATATACACTTATTAATTAATAGTCGTGAAAGTAATAATTTTTTAACTAAGGTTCAATCCATAAATTTTACACAATTAATTAAACTATCTACTCGTACAACATCTAATACGCGTTCAATTCTTGATATGATTTTAGTCTCTAATAGCACTGTAATTACTGATTCCAGTATTTCTGATATGTCCTTTTCTGATCATGAAACCGTATTTTGCAATATAACTGTACCCGCAAGTCATTGTATTATGTATGAAACTGTTAGATGTTTCAAATACTTTAACACTAACCACTTCCGTCGTTATTCAAAATTAATACCTTGGCAAAATTTAATTAATATTTATAAAGAAGATCAAAAGATTGAGTTCGTTAACAATGCGATACTAAATACATTAAATATACATGCACCATTACGGGAAGTAAAAATAACCCATAGAAAACGTGGATAACTGCAACCATTAAACAGACGATAAAACAAAAATAAGTCAGTCAATAAATTTTAGAACACAAAACTCACTGGAGACTGGGAATATTACAAAACCATCAGAAACCTAACAACCCAAACCGTTCAAAATGAAAAGCAAGCGTACTTAAATTATATATCCCGCAGCAAGGGTTACAAAACCCTATGGAAGGTATTCAAATATATAGGTGTAAGTAAACCGAAATATACTGATATACCTAATAACATCAATAATTCTGAAAAAATTAATAATGTCTTCATTAATAGTACTCTTTAATAGCCATCGATAAACAATTACTTAGATTTTACTAAAAATGCTTCCACTTTCAACTTTTCTACTCTCGATCCTTCTGTAGTTTGAAATGTAACTTCTAAAATTAAATCCAAATCACAGGGTATTGATAGCTTGAATACTGAAATTATTAGACTATTCTGTCCAATTATTTTGCCGTATTTAACCCATACTATTAATTATTGTTTGGAAGAATGCAGGTTTCCTATGCTATGGAAAAGGGTAATAATTAAACCTATACCAAAAACTTCAAACGTTTAAGACTTGAAAGATCTCTGGCCCATTAGTTTATTGCCCACCTTTTCTAAAATACTAGAAATAATAACGTACAATCAGATAGAAATATTTCTTGATGAACACCAAATATTAACAGACATTCAATTCGGATTTCGCTTGAACCCTAGCTGCACAACTGCATTAACGTATATCTCCGATGGCATACTACACGCATGACTCGAGCAAAATGACTGCTCTACTCTTGTTAGACTTCACTAAAGCGTTCAATGCTATAAACCACACATTACCCTCCGTAATTCTAAGCAATATGGAATTCGAGTTGTCATCACTCTCACTGGTTACTAGTTATTTACAAGACCGTTTTCAAAAGGTACAGCTAAAACATACTTTTTCGCAATTTAAACTCATAAAATGAGGTGTACCGCAAGGGTCGATTTTAGGCCCTCAACTATTCACTATTTTTAAATTAAACCTTCACAAGTATGTTCCAGCGTGCTCAATTCATATGTTTGGAGATGACACTCAACTGTATCGCTCCTGCCATCTAAGCGACATTCAATCATCTATAACCGCCATCAACAAAGACTTGACGAATATACGTACCATAGCTTCGAAACGTGCCCTTAAAATAAATCCATATAAATCAAAATTACTTCCATTTGGTAGCCCAGTGTACTTAAATGAATTATCTAAAGTGGCAAAATTCAAAATCAACCATGATGTCAACCCTGTTGTAACAGAACCTAGAAATTTTGGTTTGTTAATGGACAATTCTTTTAGATATAGGTCACAAATAATTCAAAATATCAGAAATGCCTACCAAAATCTGAAACTAATATTTTCGCGTAGGCATTCTTTATCGAAAAAACTAAAATTCTTTTTGTGTTCTATTGGTTTTGTCACATTTTTCGTACTATTCTCAAATATACGGGTCTTCAATTACGGCATACGACTTCCAAAGTATCCAAAGATTTCAAATTTTTGTTTGAGGTTTATATATGGAATACGTAAATTTAACAGAATTACACACAAACTAATTGACACTGGATGGCTGAACATGAGTAATAGACGGTTACTGCAGACAGCAACTTACTATTATAAAATTATTACGGATAAACAGCCCCCAAACCTATACAATAGAACCAAGTTCCGTACATACGTGCACTCATTGAATTTAAGCTTTAAAGGTTTAATTACGCCACCTATGCATCATCAAAAATTCTATGCATGTCAAACGTGAGTAATATATACCAACCTTCCTAGTCAATATAAAGGGCTCTCCATCAAAAACTTCAAAGCAGCTTATAGACAATTTTAGCATAGTAAACAGTAAACTAATAACTAATGTAGTACAGCTTCTCTCAACATATATAACGTGTGTAAAAGAACTCGTCTTATCAGAGACACATATGGTTAACAAAACGTATGTCTCAGAATGATTTGCAAAAATGTACATTGTAACTACCACAAGCAATTTAGTTGTTAAAAGTATGTTGTTAAAATGTCGAAACATCATTTGTGAACTACTCTTTGACAAGGCAAGTTTGCTTTAAACATTTTAGGTTAAGCATTATTTGGTGCGACTGTATTTTCAATAAAAGATATCAATTAGCAATAAATTTACTTAATTACATTTAAATTGGATTTAATAAAGAAAAAACAATTATAACAGGTGAGTAAAGTGATTCCCATCCACTTCCAAACACAAACGA
>JAHWXV010594877.1:0-29108 GCA_024586415.1 Phrixothrix hirtus | reverse complement strand
CGATCACATATAGGACAAACTAATAGAAAGGTCAGTGTAAGACGAGAGGAACATAAAAATGCGGTAAACAAAAACGAGAAAACGCCATCATTTGCACAACATGTCAACACCACACGGCATACGATCGACTTCAATAACACCAAATTGATCGCAAACATCGAACAACAAACACGAAGAATAATAAGAGAAGCAATAGAAATAGAAAACCGACCAAACAACTTAAATACACGTGACGACATCCAAAAGTTACCAACATCTTGGAAACCCTTGTTAACAACATCGACTATGTCACAATTAAGGAGCGACAGAATAAAAAGTGAAAGCACGCAAGAGCCGTCATCCGCAACAGATCCGATGACGCAGAACCGAACGAAGAGCATTCGGCCAACAAGTGAAAGTAGCAGCGTATATTAAGCCGTATCAAAGCAGGAGGACGCCAGTTTCATACGAACAACAATATTGCGAAGTAGACAGTTACAATAGACTTAATAATAGCGGATGTGAATCGGCCAAAACGTCGTCCAATAGGTTCTTTTTAGAACCAAAACATATTTACGCAAGGGATTACCCAGAAAACCAGGTGACGCTTAAGTCCATGTCATAACTTTAGAAAATGATACTTTGAGTGATTCCAACCCAAAAAGACAATAAATCACGGTCGTACCGTTTTCGTGCTAGAGGGCGTGGAAATTTCATCATAAATTCAAATTTTTTGTATAACTCAGAAAGTAAAAAAGAGAAATTTATCAAATGTGGGAAATATACCAGTGGTGGAGATACATGGGTACACTGAATAGAAAAACTCCAGTATTTCTGTGCCACTGACTTTTACATATTACGTTAGAAACCTTAATCAATTCTGAATAAAAAAGTTTTCTTGCAATTTTATTCTAACTTGTACGGTTTTCCACGTATTAGCATTTTTATTCAAGAGTATCAGCAATAATATCAAATTACTAATAATTGTAAATATCAAGTAGGGCAATAATGATTTTATAAAACAATGTTTACTACATCAGTATCTGTTTGACAAATCAAGTGATTAGATTTTACTTCGATTTATGCGTGTAGTTGATATTACTAGTGAGAGATTACAGAAATACGTGTGTTAAAGTACGTTCGTTTATAAGTTTTGTAGTCTTTTCTTTAGTATTTGCTGTGAGTTAATGTTACTTTAAAATGTTCACTAACGCGGAAATGGCAGATATGCATTACATGTATGGTAGAGCTAACGGTAGTGCAAATGGAGCATTACGTTTTTATCAAGAAACTTTGCAAATAGAAGAGTTCCTGACCGGCAAATGTTCACAACTGTGCATAGGCATTTAGTAGAGTGTGGTTCGTTTATATGTGATGACAGGACTGGTCGTCTTGCCATTGTTCGAGAACCTGATCTGGAAGAAGCTGTCTTAGGGAAAACAGAGGAGCATCCAGACACTAGCACAAGAAATCTTGCTCACCAGTACAATGTTATCATATCTACTGTTTGGAGAATTTCGCTTTAAAATATTTTGCATTCGTGTCATATTCGACGTGTCCAAGCACTTATTCCATCTGATTTCCCCAACAAATTGCATTTCTGCAGGTGGATTGAAGAAATGGAGATTGCCAGTCCTTACTTTGTAAGCCAGACACTTTTTGCTGACGAGTCTAATTTTTCACGAGAGGCAATAACCAATTTTCATAGTAATCATATTTATGCACAAAAAAATCCTCACGAAGTAAGGCAAGCTAGACATCAGTATCAATCTTCGGTGAATGTTTGGCTAGGTATAATAAGTGATTTTCTTCTTGGTCCTGTATTTTTACCTCAACGATTAAATGGTGAACTCTACAGGGCATTTCTCAATGATCAATTGGCGGAACTTTTAGAGGATATCCCGATCAATACAAGAAGGAGAGTGCTATTTATACATGATGGTGCTCCTTCACATTTTAGCGTTGTTAACGGTAACTGGTTGAATGCAAACTGTTCGAATAGATGGATCGGACGAAATGGACCTTACCTATGGCCATCACGACCCCCGATTTGAATCTACTAAATTTTTTTCTTTGGGGACATTTGAAAACATTAATTTAAACTACCCCAATACAAGATGTAGATGAGTTACGGCAACGAATAGTTAATGGGTGTCAGCAAATTGGAGACCTGCCTGTAATATTATAGAGGGTTTCGCAGTCTATCAGGAGAAGAGTACAAGGCTGCATCATTGCGCAGGAAGGACATTTTGAACAATTTTTGTAAAAATGCATTTCAGTGACCAATGTTTGAAAGAAAACCGTACAAGTCAAAACAAAATTGCAACAAAACATTTTTATTCAGAATTCACCAGAGTTCTTAACTTAATGTGTAATAATGTGTAAAAACCAGTGGCGTAGAAATACTTGAGGTTTTACATTCAGTGTACCCATGTATTTCCGCAACTGCCATATTAATATTCATGCTGATCCTGAAATTCTGTTACAATTTATTAGATAAACATATTTCCCACATTTGATAAATTTTTCTTTTTTGATTTCTGAGTTTTACAAAAAATTTGAATTTTATGAAGAAATTTCAACGCCCTCTAGCACGAAAGCGGTAGATTCTACAACTATGGTTTATTAAGTCGTTTTGGGTTAAAATCCCCCAAACTATCATGTCCTAAAGTTACGACTTTGACTTAGGAATCACCGGATATATTATTACAACAAAGGAAATATCTAATTCTATTAACAGTAACTTCGCAAAACAACATCTCTAGATATTCTTATAAATTGAGGTTCATGTAACATTGCAAATCTTTACAGAGAAACATTTTGCAATGCATTGTTTTCAATTAAATTGCAAACCTATGTTCAAAGTTACTTAATCAACTAGATTCATAATCAAATTCGTTATTGCCCTCTACATGTTTCCTAGCATGTGTACAATTTTCATTCAGAAAAGGATAAACAACATTTTCGCGTATATAATTCAACAGTTACACAGTATTAAACAATGATAGATTATAGTCTATAACAAACTTTAAGTGCATCAACTTTTAAATTCATCAAATGCTGATTTATGTTCAAACTCATTAAAGCTTGAATAATTTTCATAGTCGGAGTGCTGGACCTATGTAGATAGCTATTCTTTATCTCGACACCGTGATGAAAACGCATAGCTACCCGTGCATTTTCAGCAGGAGATATATTAGCGATGGCTTCGATAATACTGTGCTCTGGTATTTACTTCTCGGCAACCAACTCTTCGTCAAACTTTAATTTTATGTAGATTTCGAGAATTTCAAATGATTTCCATTTGTCTTTAAATGTTAGAACAACCACATTATATTCACCTTGATTATTTTTGTCTTTTAAATTACAAAATAAATAACCCAAACAAACCACAGGTTTTAAATCGCGAAAAACACAACATAAGTTGTCCCGTTGTGGCGTCACTGTGAACTTACATAAATAGAAGTTCAATGTTATCGCGAATATCAAAATTGATCTCATTTTCATATTTGTCAAAAAATGTTGATGGATATGCAAGTGATAATGATCCTAAAATGTTTGTTGACATTAGTTCTGGCTCTTCTTCACTTTTGAAATTTTGTATAGATAAACTCAGCATGCTTAATGAAAAAGAATGTATCCCGCCACGGTTTGAAGCAGAATATAATATAACAATTATTACACTGAAGTTGCATTCAAACTAATAATTGTTCACCTTGATATTATTAATCGCCAAATTGTTAATATTTATCAATTTCTTTAAATTTCTACCACAATCGTATAGAAAGCAGCACGAACTTTGTGTTGTAATAAGAACTCAATAAATACACGAATTCTTTACTTGTATAAACACGAAAAAGCTCGCGATCTATTTGATCATACGCAAGAGATATACAAAGTCACACTCGAACATCCCCCTACCCGATTACTTTGATAACTTAAATACAATAAAAACTCCAGATTATATCACATCAAAGAATATGTGGTATCTAATCTTAAAGGGTTAAAAAAATTGATGACATTTTCTACGCAATTATTTAGTACCACATAATTTCATTATCAAACTGCGTATCAAAGTGCGATTCGTCACCAATTGTTCTATCAAACACGACGATAAATTATATATGCAATTATTAGCTACGACATAATTCAGTTATCAAACTGCGTATCAAAACGCGATTCACCAATAATTATTCTATCAAATGCTATGATAAATTCTATCCGCGATTGTTAAGTACAACATAATTCAATTGTCACGCCGCGATGCATTACCTCGTTATACATCATATATGCGATTATTAACTATGCCATTACTCTAATTCAATTATCAATCCGCGTATCAGAATGGTTTTCATCGCTAATTATTCTATCAAACACGATGAGAATTTATATACGCGATTATTAAGTACGGCATAATTCAATTACCAAACTGTGTATCAAAATGCGATTCATCGCCAATTACTCTAATCAAACGCAACGAAGCTAATTATATGATATAAAACCGCGATCCCTTAATGTTTTTAAACTACATTATAAAAATTATATATGCGATACAGTACCCAATAAAATGCTATTCTTTTCACAATTCATCTGATCCACAATCATGCATCCAACCCGATACCCTCATTGCCGTTAATCAAAACCTCTAATCTCGCCGATTATAACCGCGAATCTGAAATGAGCTCGAATATAGCTATTGAAACTACTAAAATGTTTCATATTACGACAAAAGCAAAAAAGTAATACACATACGTGTTTATCATTTTTGTGTAATTAACTGAAGATCATCTTTACGGAGTCAAAGATGCCAGTGATTTTCACGACTGCTATGACTTGCTCTTTTCGCAATGTTATGGAATTAGTTTTAGTAGTATTTTCTAGAGTATATACTATCCTATCCATTTTAGTACCTCAATCTTCATATTTTTGTTAAGATTAAGGGATTTTAAAATAAAGGTTTAAGAAAAATATAGAACCCTGCCCATCTTCACTGAAGTTTAAGTATGGCGTCCGAATTTCCTTGTTTACTAAATTTTTACTGCGTAATTTAAAATTAAAATAAATCAGCTTAACTGGTATGTTTCTGCTAATCTAAAGAAAAATGCTAATAAATTAATATTGTTCGAACTCCATCCAGGTTTCTCATGGATAAGACTATCAACAGAAGGTACCTGAGGTTTATGGGATGCAACTTTGTCTAATATGAACTAAAAGAAGGAGAATATATAAAAATTCTATTGCGCTCTATTTTTTGTCGGCTATTAGTTTATAAGAGGATCTTTTCTAGTGTTTCAAAGGGTGTAATTTGAATAAGGGTACGATTGATACAGTTATTTATGGTGATCCTTAATAAACAAGTAAACCTCAACCTGATAATTTTTCCCAGCTAATACAGTTTTTTAAGTTATTAATAACTACAAAGGCGCTGGTTCTGCACTCCCTTTGTTTTCAAGATTTAGTAAATTTAAGTGCTTATTATTATGTAATTCACAAGTGCGCCCACTGAAAGTTGATGTTAACCAACACATTATATCTAAATTTTATTGGACCATATTGAAGGTCTACTTTGAACTTGCGTCCTTCATTGGAAATTGAAATCATCAATGCACTTGTAATGTGAAATACATACTTAAGTAAATAAGGGTAAATAAATAATCTTAATATTCGTGTATATACAAGCAAATGAGTATTTTTAGACAATTAACTAGTTTCGTTGCAGTACGAATCTTTAAAAAACCTTATATCAATATTTTCTAATTAATTACGGTACGGAAATATTAAAAACATACTAATTTAAGTTCTTTCAATATTGTGCTTTTATAGCTAATTGAAAAATATGGCAAAAGAGATGTTTTGAAAATGCATTTTGTTCTATTGTTCACTATTATGTATTTATTTTTTTAAATTTAATTACAGTGTCTAACAGTAATAATTGACTATTACGTTTTTGGTTGCCTAATCGGTATCTTTATTCCCATTAAATACAAAGTAAGTTTTGTTACATTTTAAACTAAAGATTCCCAGTAACTTAAGTGGACTCTGCAAAGGTTTCCCACTAGCGAGGTGTTGCTTTCCTGTACACATACAAATTGGTATATTTCTGTGATTGTTTTTCAACTTTTCAAAATAAATTTGCTCTGATGAATTCATTAACACTAATTGTATATTAGAAAGATCAACAATTTTGTGACTTCATCTAATCCATATCAATTTGTTTAACTTAAATTGTATATTGGATAAATTGTAGGCCGTAACTTTAATTTCTTCAAAAGATACATTGGCCATTAACAACATATTGCCTTTAGATCACAATATTTCCAATCATCTATCGCTGATAACATTTAGTTACATTGAAAACTAATGTTTCTCCATGAACTGAAGATAGAAACTCATAAGAGCACTTAGTGCATATACGACATATGTACATCCACTGGTGTAATTACCAATTGCCTCTATTCGCTGTTAACTGTTCAGCGAAGAGATCTGCTAGATTCCAAGAAAAGTGTACATGTAAGGTGACCTAAACTTTCTAGCACAGTGTTCGTATTTAAAGTTTTTATTTTTGAACTCGCTGGCCTGTCATATACGTAAATTTAACAGAGATATTTAAATAATAATGTGACTCCTCAGACTACACAAATGATCTTAAAGAGAGACAACTTATCACATTGGATTTCAATAACGGATTATTAACGTTTATATTGGAATAAAGTAAGACCTAGAAAGTAGCTGTGTGCAGAAATCATCAGCTATTTAGCAAAATATTTTACGTCACATAAACAGTTTTCGTTCCATAACAATGTCAACTCCCGCATCTTGTATACATTCCTGTAACATCCTGTAGGGGAAATTAGTTTCCAATGTCTACATGAAAATAATGTATTCTACCAGGATTGTTACAAGTTTGGTGCTGAAACATACGGAGGAGATTTAGTATTTACAAAATGTACAACCCCCTAAAGAAATTCCAAAGGACGCTTTTAGATTGGAAATTGATACAATTATGTAGAATCTAAAAACACAATTCTTTAAAACAACTACTTGGTTTCTGTAACTTTTAAGGAGTAACTATAAAATTTAGACCTAATCCAGGATGTCAATCTAATTTAATATTGACACAAGATCCGGGAATACGGATTAACATGAAAAGTTGTAGTTACTAGAACTGAATTGGTTTTTGTAAATTATTGCGACTAATCTATTTAGGCAAGGGCATTTCCGTATATTCAGAATTTTTATACTTCGTAAGCATAATAGTATTTTCATTTAAATAATTTCAACGTAAAGGAGAAAAACTGATAACTGGAGCTGCCATATAGCTATCATATGAATAGCTGTAATTTTTAAATGGATTCAAAAATTTGTTTTAATGGAACCCTTTGCATACAGTACGCTTAAAAATACTTGTTTACGATAACCTTGTAAAGCCTAAAAAGGATACCTTGGTACTTATTTAGGGTTGCCTATATACATATTCCTGAAAGGCTTTCACGCAAAATAAAATATTCAGAAAGTGTAAAATGTAGTAGTGTTGTTTTAACATCAAAAATTCATGAGATTTCTTAAGATATACATCTATATTAGACCATTTATAATTTTAAATATGTTAGAAACACGGTCGCAGGGATTTAGAGCTAAACTTAATCTGCGATTGAGTTTCATGGATTTAAGGGTTATACCCTACAAGAACTTCTGCTTCCCGAATAATAACATAATGTTGGTAAAGTTTACTTTATACAAGTTGTAAACAGAGGGCGTGTTATAGTAATGCTATATATGCCTAACTTTGAATTGTTTTCGACATTCTTGTTTGCATGATCACAACATATTTGTGTACGGCGTAACTCCGATCTGTTTTGTTATTGTCCCTAACGGTATAGAAACTTTTGTCAAGTAGACCTTTTGATTTTATTTATGTATGTACTAACACATATTCGGTAACTGGTTAAAGTGTAGCTTCGCTTATAAATAGTAAATATAACTGTTAGCAGTAATACTAATATTTAGTTCGATTTAAATGTTGCATTTAAAGGATAGAATTTTATACTGCCTTTCTTTAAATTTATTATAAGGTGTTTAACTATAAACTATAAGTTATTTAAAATAATGCCAATTGAAAATGTTGTATAATTTCTTCAATTCAGATTGCCTATTATTTACAAATCAATATTGTTTGTGGACACGGTCTGTATATATACAAGAAACCGTTGCCTAAACTTAATCCCTTACAGGACGTCTTTGTATCCATAGATAAACAGAGAGTACTTACACAAATTGATGCTTTTGTCTAACTAAATCCTTTCGTTACCTGCAGCAAGGTTCGCAAAGAATTCTTTATTGAACATGAGAATTTCATGGAAATGGAGCTTTCGTTGAGGTATTGAGAATTCCATATTAATAAGAAGGAATTGCCGCCAACACTAACTGGAGCAGATCGCAATTATTTAATACAAATTAATTTTTGATAAGATTAATAACAAAGAAGAGGATTTTGTAATAAAAGTGCATGACAAATCTAATTAGTAAAGCAAAAATATTTATCTAAGTATGTTTTGACGGGAGTCTTCCAAATAGTGAAGTTTGATAGTCATACAGTTTTTGCTGATTATTTTGTACTTATGCATACTATCTTGAATATGCAAATTAAATAAATAAGCAAGAGAGAAAAATGGTAAATGTAAAAATATAAAAATGACAGTTATGTAAATATTCTTTTCCATTGCTGTAACGGTATGAATTGGAGATTCAAAGAAATAAAAACTAAGTTATAATTCTCTGACATCTAAGACGCATATAACCTAACAAGTAGACAAATGGCAGTAACATTTGTAACACGTATTTCTATGATACGATAGCTTGTACAATTATACACCATCACTATTGTCTAATCTGGATATATAATGTCATGTACATGCATGTCAGTCGCGATTAGTGTTGCGCGACTAACATGTTTGCTGTACATCCAAGAAGTGCGGATTCAAACTTGATCGAGGTAATAAATTCTAAGGTGGAGAAAAATTAGGAAACATCGTTTCTTCTCAGCTAAGGAATTAAATCGTAGGGGCAGTAAAAGTTTGATTATTGGTACGTTAAAAACCCTACTGGCGACGGAACTCCTGTAGATTCAGCCTTCTAATAGGCATGGCGTAATGACTATATGCCAGTTTTAGTCCAAGAATAACAATGGAATTTTGGCATCCCAACGTCTCAGCCACAAAACAAATCGAAAGACATGTAAATGCAATACTTATATACCACAAAGCTTATCGTTTAATAAGTACGTAAGGTTTTAGGAATAAGTTGAAAATGATGAAATTTACTTAGCGAAATATATCACTTTGTCAACTAGTTTTAACATTCCCCTTGTTAATAAATCAAACTTAAATTTAATAAACAATAATAATATTGTTACTAAATAGTTAACATTATACTCGTACAATAATGCTCTTAATATTCAGTATAAAGCCCTAGATTTCATATTAAGATGTGAAGATCGATAAGCATTGAGATTCGAAAATACCACTTAACACGTGAGCAGGCGTTTATTGTTATAATAATAAATAATCGGAAAAATGATAAACAAATATCAAATGTCTCTTATAATAATTACTATAATTTTGTACATGCAATTCTTTGAATATTCTGAGACATATTTATTTACTGATGAATATTCAACACTTTTAAAACCACGGATGAAGTTATTGACAATATTTATGAAATTATTTAAGAGATAATGAGAAGAAACAATATTCAGGGTAATGAATCTAGTGTTTTGTGGTACATATTAAAGACAGAAGTGAGATGTGTATCTTTTAAATTTTATAGATTTTAAATACATCGTTGTACCCTTTTTATTATTTCATTTCTTATTGTTCCCAATGAAGTATTAGATTTTAAGGAAAAAATAGATGCTATAAACGCAAGATTGAAATTACTATCACGCCATTTCAAGATGGATACTAATAACAGTAGAAAAATGTTTCATAGTATTTTTAATAGAATATTATTATATTTATTAGATGACTATGAATTGTTCATTATTAAGCTTATTCGTCAATTACTTGTTACTATTTAAAATTGTCTGCTTGAAATAAGATTTATTATCAAAATGTCAGGTAAAACTGATTATTGTCATATAAATTAACAGAATTCTAATATAACAAGTCATGCTTACGAGTTAACTTTAACAAGTAAACATTTTTTAGACAAAAACCAAAGTATTTATGTTATAGTAAAGGCGAAATACGAAAAAGTTGCAAAAATGTAAAGGGGATTTACTGTAACTTCCAACTCCAAATATTTTACAGAAATGGAATTACAACGAACTAGATTCTCAAAATATACAACAAATATAATCAGTTTACTAACCGGTACAATTGAAATCGGTTTGCTAAGGGTAGATGTTTCGGAAAGACAACATCTTGAATTCGTGTTGTGTACACTACAAAAGTATAAGATATTGTTTGATCAATTACAAGTAAATAGTGGATTTAAAAATTTTAAAAAGATAGGATTTGATACGTCATTCAAAACCTGTAGATTAAAACACGAGAATCAAGCATGTTAAGTACATAAAAATCATTGAAATAGTGTAAAACTCGTGAATTGTGCTACATTATTTGCGAAATGTATTATACGCGGTAATAAAATAATTATAATATATAAAAATAGAGTTAATTCATTAGATGATTGTTTCATTCTTTTTTAACGTAGAATGATAAATATAGTTAGAGAGCGAAGAGCCATGTATGAATAGTGCCATGTTTTTAAGATAAATACCGAATAATCAGATGAATTTGTAAAGCAGTTCGTTATACCACATGAAATTTTAAAAGAAACGTATACTTTACAATAAAAAGTGCGACAATGTTAGCCATCTATTTAGGTAAAGTAACATCGAAGAAATTGTTCAAATGAAATGTCGAAGATTGTATACAAGAATCTCTAGACACATTTCAAGAACGAGACAGTGGATGGGCACTACTTTCCATTTCAGCATTACGTATTAATATAAATCAATGTACAGACAAAATATTTGCATATCTCAACGGAGGCAAATTTTTAGGCCTTCCCCGTAAGATTAAACTAAAGGAGGCCTGTGCAAATATAAAAAATCGAGATAATTGCGATTTCGCTTGGGCTATAGCTTCGGCTCTCATTCTAGCAACTACAAATTGTAATTATGTTTAATCTTATGCTCACTATGAGACAGTATTAAATGTTCAAGACACTATTTTCCCTGTAGGCGTGAATTCTACACAGTTTAAACATTTTTTAAAAATAAATACTACAATTTCACATTATTTATACGGTTTACCACGTAAGACTAATCATGTAAATTTATTGTTAATTACTAAGAAATATATTAACGCTGAACAAGAGAATACAAACTATAATTCAAACAAGGAGGACGAGGAGGAAGAATCTCAAGTGTTTCAGGAAAAACTTACTAACAAAAAGGATTTATCTGCCATTACAAACTATCATTACTGCCACAAAAAAAATTTATAAGTCGGCTCGTTCGCAGACAAGCAACTAATGTACATGAAAAGGTCTATATTTTTGAATGATGATTAGTTACTATAAGAATCAAGAACAACTTGATTCACATACGTCAGATTGTGATCGTTTGAATGTTAATTGTAGTATTATTTACCAAATAGTGATGAAAAAATTCAGTTCCGTAACTTTCTGAATGCATTGATCACGCATTTCATGATTTACGTGGATTTTAATTGTTTAGTTAAAAAGACTTCTCCTCTCTTAGAATGTAATTCAAGTAAACTGAAGAAGATTCAAAGTCATGAAATCTGTAATACTACATACTACATTTATAATAACCATGCACCTGAGCTTTCTTATTATAAATTTCGTCATAGTGCAGATGTTTCATAACGGTTCACTGAAGAACTAATTAGAATTTCAAGCGAAGTAGCGCATATTTCCATCCAGTAACACCAATGAAACCTTTATGGTTGATTCAAAAGACAAAATTTTGTTTAGTGCCGATTTGTTATATTTGTGAAGAAGTTTCCAAACCTATTGCCAATTTGAATTGATATTACTTACTTCTGGAAAAAATATTCTTGCTAAGTAACACAAGAGTGTTATATTTACTTCCGTATACTTGCCAAATTTATATTATTCTTGCAATGAATAAAAATGCACGGTGTTATCCAAGCTTGTTTACTTTAAAGTTATTTTCGCAAAAGTTATTAACTGTTGATAATTTAAGGCGACGTTTTGACTACAAAGTAGTCTTTTTCAACTAATTTTATTGCTTAACAATTCTTTAAAATAAGAACATAATGGGATCCACAATTAATATGAAAATAAGTAAGTTTGTGTTAATAAATTATGATACCTGCATCAAGAAGAAAATATAATCAACTACAATAAGTTAATCTTAATTATGGTAGAAAGAGGTTGCTTTAATTTCAAATAGAGATAAAATTTCTTCAAAAAGCATAAATGTGTCGTATTGAGGATCGGCCGTCATTTTATGGTTTAAAAATTTTTTTCACTAGAGAATAGAAAATAACTGATAAGATATTTGGAATTTAAATAATTACTATATTTGAAGCAGAAACAAAGTGAGTACCTGTTATGAAGTCAATGCCAATAGTTATTTAAGTTCATAATTGACATAGGAATTAGACAATCTTTTGTTAGCAACCGCCCAAACTAAACTCATTCGTAGTACAAATAAATCCTTCCTCTGGTTAGGGATGGTCCTAAAATAGTCGAATTCGCTCTTGTCATTTACTCCAAATGAAAATAAAGTATTTATGTTAACCATTAAATGTAACATGGATATACATGAATATTTGTAATTTAGCAAACAAATGACAAGTGCATACCAATTCATTTAAATTTATCAACACTGCATATAGTTTTATCAAAATGATCTCAGTTATATGCAAAATTAAACTTTCATTAACTATTCTGCGTAAACCAAACTTAACGGGACACAGATGTAAAAAGATTTCACTTATCTATTTGTCAGGCAGCTCCTAATTTTTTTGCCGTTCGAAAATTACCAAAGTCGTTGCGACATTCCTGATACGGAATCTTATGAGACCCTTCCTAAAAAAGTGAGGAAGGTAAATAACTTTGCAGGCCGAATGCTATAATCAGAAGAAACTATGAGCGTATTCCTCAAAACCCATCCAAAAAAAGGAAACCACTAAAAAGTTAAATCCAAAAACATCACGTACCCTCGATTCGATACTAGCGATCGAAAATCCAACTAAACTAAGATGGTCTTTCCAAAAATTATTAAACGAATTAACGTAGCACACAATGCGTAACATTATTTTACAAAGTAACTTTATTAAATCCATCACCTGCCACTAAATAAAGA
Source organism: Phrixothrix hirtus (assembly GCA_024586415.1). Taxonomy (NCBI): domain Eukaryota; kingdom Metazoa; phylum Arthropoda; class Insecta; order Coleoptera; family Phengodidae; genus Phrixothrix; species Phrixothrix hirtus. Next base: position 15,766 of record JAHWXV010594877.1, on the reverse strand, counting down.
TGGATAAAACTAGTGAAACATCACACTTTCTTCCTTTTACCAAAAGACACGGCGACAACAACAATGCCTTGCTCTTAAAATCCACTCCTGAACGAGAAAAATTCAATGTATAGCATTTAACGTAAAGTGAGCATCAAAACGCCCTCTTTACATGCAAAAATGAAGTTAAATATTTTAAAATGAAAATTTGTCTGGGATCACACAAAATTAAATCCGTCAAGGTAAAATGCATTTTCTAGAGCTAAATGGAATTTATATTCCCTGAAAATAATATTGCAGGGACGGACTCAGGGAACGAATTTAAGAATAGAATAATTTGGAATGTAGACAACAAAGATTTTCTGAATAACAAAAAAAGTACCAAAACCAAAATGAAATGTACAATCATGTGCAAAAATAAAAGGTACGAAATTTTATTCGTAACATACCATGTATAAGTTTTAAAATGTAATTGAATTCTAACTTTGTGCGAACGTTGAAAAGTAAATGAAAATAAATCTTTCATTCCGGTTTCAAAATCGGAAAAGGAATAGTGTACATCAAAAAATTGAAACGCGCAGGTCGGAATTAAACTTAATCGTAATGTTTCGTCAATTACAACGAATGCAACAAGTTGTACAGGGTATGTTATGATTGTTGTATACAATGCGTCAAAATAAATAAATAATACTAGTTGAAATACTAAAATTTAAGTTTGATTTATTAGTTTAAAATAACTAGAAGATAGGTTTGCTATGTCTATCTTGTAACTAACATTACCTTGGTGCGCTTTGATGTGAAATATTTCTAGAAATAGCCTTTTGGAGATATTTTTTCTATGTTAAGAGTGAAAACATTATCAAAGCTGAAATCATAAGTATTTTATATAGAATGTTTTGTGAGAGCTGAAGAATTTATTTTAATATTAAATCTGTGATCGCTTATGCGATCTTTAATGTACTTTCGTTTGACCTTTTTAACTATAATTACAGTTTTTGCAATTAGTTTTATAAACAACATGAGATTTTCTTCCAAAGTAGCTTTATCTTTGATTTTTGAAAATAAGGCAGATGTATTACTGAAATGTTTTTCACCCACTAATATGTTACAGTTTTTAATTTTATAACGATTTTATTTGTGATGTTTGGTATAAAGGATAACGATATGTATTTAAAATTACTTGAGTCAATTTGATTTTTTAGTATATTAGAACAATGAATAGTATTATGTATTCTTATGTAGAAATATTTATTTGTAAGTTCTTGAGCGTAGTTATTTTTAATAAGAGTGTTGTAAACTTTAGTAACGTTTTCAGAATGAAATTTTAGATGAGACAGTATAATGGATCTATCAACTAAGGTGTCTATTACACTGATTTTATATTTTATATTAATTTTATTAATTTACGTAAATTTCAAGATTCTCCCTACAAGTTTAACAAAATCATATTAAATATCATCATTAAAGACATTCTAATTATATTAATTACCCGAAATATCTAATTAATAAATATACTCACTATACGAGTATTGGCAACTCAGGTAGATTGAACCCAAATATTCAAAACCTTTTTAAAGTCAACACTACTATCTTAAATAATAACTGCATTACATTAAAAATAAGTATAATCGAAAGTTTTAAAATATCTGCAATATTGAAAAGCAAAATCTGAAATAGAAACTAAAGAATAATTTTGAACAATCGTGTATAGACAACCAATCTAACATTAAAGTTTAACACTAATATTGCGATTAGGTTCAAATTATTCACATAATTTACAAAATACAGAGATTATAAAACATTTTCCAACAAAAACAATTCTATCTAACATAGAACAAGGAATTAAATAGTTAAATAATGATAACAATAGCTTAATTCGTTCCAAAGTTACAAAAAGCTATTTCTAGAAATTTTTTACATCAATGCTCACCAAATATTAATTATAAAATAAATATAGAAAATCTACCTTTTATTTACTTTAAACTAATAAACCAAACTTAAAGTTTAGTATTTCAATTACAATTATTTGTTTCTTTTGAAGCATTATATATAACAATTATAGTATACTCGTACAACTTGTTGCATTCGTGGTCATTGACGAAATATGGTGAAACCGGAATGACAGATTTATCTTCGTTTACTTTTCTACGTTTGCACAAAGTTAAAATTAAATTAAAATAGTTTTAGAACTGAAACACGGTACTCACGTTGTTTCTCCTTAAAATATAGTAAGTAATTAATTCAAATTCTAAATATTTTCTTAGTTATATTATATTTTCTAATAAAAAAATATTTAAACTACAAAATTTATTTCTGTTTTTTAAAGAAATTTTGTCTCTATTTGTAATTAAAGCAACGTATTTCTACCATAATTAAGATTAATTTATTATAGTTTACAATATTATTTTCTTGATGTAAGTACCATCATTTATTAACTTAACCTCAGTTATTTTTAATATTAATTGTAGGTTTCATTACGTTCTTAAATTAAAAAATTACTAAACAATAACGATCCCTGAAAAAGGCTACTACGTAGTCGAAAAGTCATCTTAAATTGTCAAGAGTCAACAACTTTTGACAGAATAACTTTAAAATAAAGAAGCTTGTATATCAACAGGCATTTTTATTTATTGCAAGAATAATGCAAATTTGGTAAGTACCCGGAAGTAAAGAAAACACTCATGTGTTACTTAGCAAAAACATATTTCGGCCAATATACCTTTTGTGCCCAAAACAGAAAAATTATATATCTTATAACGTAATTCTACCATGAAACCCTGCTCTATTGCTGTAATAGAGCTGCGACAAAGTCTCAGGTAAGCTCTACGTAAAAGTGAGGTCTGGTTTCGTGAGTTATAGGTAACAGGCCCCTTCAATGTTGCTTTTCTGGTTTGTTCATTCTTGGGAATATCTTGCAATCATTGCAGACAATTATCAAACTATACGTGCAGGTGGGAGGCCTTATTACAATTACTCTAGGATTGCCTCACTGCTCTTGGTTGCTGGAATCGTTTCCCGTCTGCTTACATCTGCAACCTCTTGTTAAGATGCCGTCTTTGCCACACCAGCAACAAAACACCTTTGGACGTACGTGGTACCTATCTATGACCACCATGTCCACAACAAAATCAAGCATCTTTATGGTTGCACGGAACAGGTGAGCTAACTACATTTGTTTGGGTCTTATTTTAAATTGACTTGTTTTTACTAGGTTCTACTGCGGCTGTTACGTGCTTTTCCTTCCTAGGATCATAACCAGTTTCTGTCACATAAGCCTGGTTAGTGTTATGAGGAGCTCTGAAGATCTTAGCCTGGACCTGCAGTGTTTCGAATTCTTCGCCCATCTTATTTAATTCTGGAAGACTACTAACACTTTTACGTCTAATATACGTTTTGTAATCAGGCTTCAAATTTTCATAAATTCGTTCGAAAAGACTATTTGCATTAATTTCACCGTGACAACGAGTCAATGTTTGTATTCCTGTCAGATATTACTTAATTTCTTCTGTCTGGCCCTATGTGCGAAGTGTAAAGAAGTAGAGTGTCCATGCGTAAAGTGATTTAAAGTCTTTCACGAAGTCACGCCAAGTTTCTCACTTTGTCTTGTTATTACGATATCATAATAAACCTTTTGGCTTTAATAACACTGGCAGTGCGGTTATCAATTCTGCATCGGTGAACTCGTAACAATCGCGCAATTCCTCCACATGTTCAAGAAAAGACATAGCATCTGATGTGTCATCGAATCTCAAATCCCATTTGGGTATTTGTTTGCAAATCATGCGACGGTTAAACAAATCGGTTGACTGCTTTCTAAATTAGCCCATTGTTGTCTAATCCAATTTCACATAAGATGACTGTGAGCCAGTCAACTTAGTAAAAACTTATATCTAAGACAAAAATAAACAATAATTACACGGTTTTCTTACCAGTTAGCAGTCAGACGCCAACGATTCTAAAAGCATGTGTAAATCCAGTTAAAACTGTATATGGATATGGATACTTCCAATCCAATAAATAACTGTGGATTTCAAAAATTTCTTGTTCAAGGCGTCAAATTGTATTATTTATTCAGGCCCCTGCTAGTTGCTTCAAAAACTATGATGAAACTCTACCATACAACCCTGCTCTATTGTCATAATATAGCTGCGATAAAACCTCGGGTAAGCTCTACGTCGAAGTGAGGTCTCGGTCCTTGGGTTATGGGTAGCAGGCACCTTGAATGTGATTCTTTACTAACTGTAGATCTAAAACTAATTGGATTATCTTATAGAGGGTATAGGAGTATTGATATTTGTTATTGGTAAAAGAACAGGATATGATTTTAAGGGAAGTGCACCTTATTTACAACCTTGGCTGTATATATTTGTGTTTTATTATAAGCTGCAGCTCTGATTTGTCTTTATAAATAAATTAATTTTTGTAATGAAAAATTATTATAACTGTTTATTCGTCACGAAAGAAATCAATTCCTTTTAATTATCAATATTCACTGGAAGTCAATAACAAAAAATTAATACAGGGTGTTTTATGTCATTACCTATTCCAATAATTTTTAGTATATATACTGGATACTAACAAGAAATGTGAAATTTAATAATTAGCAAAAATAAATCATTAAGGCGTAGCTGAATTTCTCGCAACAAAATAACGTTTTAAAAGGAAACTAACCATATTATACCAAACAGTAATAGGGTTTCGTTTCAAATTCAGATATACGTTTCAATCTTTTACGAAATGGATGCAAAATGGTACAAATACTGATTTCAGATTTATAGATTTATTTCGACTTTTAAATCGCAGTTGAAGAAATTAGCTTCCCGTTTAACATATGACAAGTTTTCGATTTTAATACATGAATTTCCAACAGTAAACTTATGTAATAATAATCAAGTTCAATTGATTTTTTGCAAAGGTATTTATCCTTATAATTATTTAGATAATTGGTGCAAATTTAAAGAAGTAAACTCTACCATATAGAGGTGCGTTTTATAGCATCTTAAAACACGCTCACATATCCGAAAATGACTATCAACATGCACGTCGTGCGTGGGAGGAACTTAAAATAACAAATTTAACAGACTACTGTTTACATTATTTGAAATGAGATGTAATGCCTTAGTTTCAATTTTTGAAAATTTTAGAGATATTTCTTATAGTTGCTACGGTTTGCATTCTTGCCGTTATTTAACCATTCCACCTTTCTCTAGGGATACTGCTCTAAAGTATACACAACAGTTAAACTGAGTTTATTAAATGATTTTGACATGATGTTATTTTTTAAAAGGCAATTAATGATGGTATTAGAGAATGTGTAAAGAGACACAGTGTGTGACGTTACTTTTTTCTCTACTTACATCTCGAGGGAAAATTATTTATATTTTGCAGGCAGCAGTCGCGAGGCCGGGTTCTTTGCTTTACAGGGCTTTTCCTTGTAGAAAGTCTCGGTTGTTCATATATAGCTAAATCGGTTGATAAACAATAAGTCAATAAACCTTCATAAGTTACATATTACAAATAAAAACAAATGAATGATTAATTACATATTAAAAAGTATTTACAGAAGGAGTACGGAACGTTCAGAATAAATATATAAAAAATAATAATGAAAGACTCAAGAATAGTTAGGTATGTGTTCTCTAATGATAAAATAAGTATGTACAAGATGAACTCAATGAAATGATCATTAGCTATTCTTTCGTATCTGCAACAACGGCAATTAAACACTGAATTTAATTTGTAAAGCTCAAATAATGAATGTATTTAACTATTGTTGATAGCAATCGGTCTGTTTCGGCTAGTGTTAAATTTTAGTAACGGACGGACGACACTCTCCATTCAATATCAATGAAATTAATTAACTAGCGCTTCTCATAAAAGTGCTCTCAACCATTAGTAAGTAATTTCTATAGACCTTAAACGCATGCTAGAATGGAAGTTGTCTAATAGCGGGACTCGCACCAATGCTGTTAACATAGATACACAAAACGGTTTAACCGTTCAACTGAAGGATTTGCTGTGTTCCTGTTACAGGAAACTTTTGCGGTCTGGATACAATGTAAGGTAGGCTCATATCGCCCTGGCAACAAGAGGGAACGTTTACGAGTTTCACCTGCGTGTGTATCGGGTTCCTTCGACGAGTTCTACAGGAAACTGCGACACTAGAATAAGACGGGCCCCACACGGTGTAGGGCAGTGATTTTCAGGTTCCTTCAGCTCCACTATCGCTCAAGAAACTATTTAAGTGAAGCATCGTGATCCGGCTCTCGATGACGCTGCCTGCTGTCCAAGCAACTAAGCGTCGTCAGCGATAACAGGAAGGTTTTACAACTTCCAAGTGTAAACTAGGTTCACCGGCTCAATCATATATTTTGAATAAAAGGCTGATTCATAACTCGGACCCTCGCGGTCGGAATCGGAATGTGCCATCCTGGAAGTTGAGGTCCCAGACTTTGGTTAAAGTTGAAGTTCTTCGATTCGCGGTCGATATCGGAGCGTCTCACTTCGCCGTTAAAATCGAAGTCCATTATTCGTACTTGCGCCGCTCTTTATATACTAATTTAAGACACGGTATCTTTGTTCCACTGGCTTGACTTATTTGTTACTTCATTAATGCGCTTTACAGAAACTCTGTACTTGAAATTTGCAACATGCTCATAATTAAAATGGTGGCATCTTATTTGATCTATGTAATTAACTTAGCTTACTTTAATTAAATACATTATTTGTAGTTCTTCTAGTTTTAATTAGATAAGCTACTAGATTTACAAACATCTATATATATAATTTTAATTAATTAACGTTTCCCGAACTTCACGAATTCTTAAAGTCTTTAACATTGTCCTTTTTAATTTAAATAATAATAACATAGTAACATTAAAACGCGCCAAACTGTATCAGTTTTAATAATCGCGATTTTGATGTTTTGAGGGTACTTTTACTAGTGAAGCAAGCAATTTTTATATGAAAGACTTTTAATCCTGAAAAGGCGAGTAAGTTTTTAGGTTACTTTGATATCAGTAATATGTATGGTGGTGTAATATGCTATTCTCTACATCTTGAAAGTTTTAAGTGGGTTATTCAAGATGAAATGACTAACATAAGTTTAACGGATATTCCAAAATCATTATGATATAGGTTATATGTTTAAAGTGGACTTGCAATATCCGAAGGAAATATATTTATTACCTAATCAGCTTCCATACTGTTAGGAGCATGGTCATTCACCACGTGAGGAAAGTATACAAAACAGCTTTTAACACTTTATACTAAAGAAACATATGTGATTCATTATGTTAATTTGAGACAAGCTCTGGAAGCTGATTTAAATTTAACTAAAATATATAGAGCTATCGAGTTTGAACAATCGGCTTGGTTTAAGAAATATATTGATTTAAATACATCCCTAACAGCCGCTGCAAACTAATGTCTTTGAATGATAAATTTGATGATAAATTGATAAATTCGGTATATGTAAAAACAATAGAATCTGTAAGTAAATTCAGAAATGTGAAATTAGTGACAAACTGGAACGGGAGATACGAAGCAGCTCATTATATTTCATTACCTATATATCGTAATTGTACAGTTTTTGATGAAAATTTTGGTAGCAATATAATTAAACAGAAATGGAATACTCTTTAATCGTCCTTTTATATTGTAACGTCAATTTTACATCTATAGAAAACTCTCATATATAATTTTCATTATACTTTTATATTAAAAACGTTTCTTTCGGAAAAGCTTCCTTATGCTAGACGGACACAGATTCTCTGGTTTACCAATTATAATGTCAGGATATGTGTGCGTTCATTAAAGAAATGTAGATAGATTTGATACATATAGTTGTGCCGTTAATAACCTTATCGTATTAAACTATTTAATAAGAAAATGTTAGGTAAAATGAAACACGAACATTACGGTCGACTATTTTTAAAATTTGTTGTTTTAAAAAGCAAAATATATAGTATATAAGTAGAAGGATCTAATAAATCAATTACAAATTTAAGGGAGTTACAGCTAATGTAAAAAACGAAATAACTTTTAACGGTTGTTTAAATTGTCTTCAAAGTCATATTCAAATAATAAACGATCAATATACTTTGAGAGCTTTGAATCATTCCATTTATACTGTTAAATAGACAAAAGTATCGTTATTGCATGTAAATGATAAACGTTATCTGCTTAACTATAACGTTAATAGACTCCCTAGGGTATGTTTTGCTATAACCGATAACGATAATATTAATAATTAATAAATTTTTATTCAAGTTAAAGGAAACACTATATTTGGTTTAATTCCTGGAAGCGTTGTAAAGTAACACTGCAGTGATAGTAGGAATTCAATCAAATAATAGGCAAGTGTGTAAAGAACCGGCATAAGATAACCTATCAAAACTTGTCTATTTGAGAATACAGGTGATCAATGCAAGTGTTCGATGAACACACGAAAGGTGTATAAGATAACAAATAAAAGAAGGAAGAGGTTGTAAGTTCAATTAGTAAAATATATTATTCTTTAAATTGTTAGCTAATTATTCAGACGTTCCTATTTTACTTAAAAGCTTCTAATATAAAAACATAAAACTTTAAAGTAATTTAAAAATGTCTTCACAAGAATATAATATAAATCAGGTTTATGTATCTGATAAGGGTAGTATTATTCAAGTTACCTGCAAAACAGATATTGTGAAACATTTAAGATATCTTATTTTAACAGGAAAATTTCTAATTGATTTTGAAATTGGAACTAATGAAGCGTACGTGCCTATAGGAGGCAACTATTAACGAGCCATGAGGTATACGAATCGCGTAATGAACTATGTGACGAATATATTAAAGAGTATGATCACATTTCGAAATGCAATGCTTTAGTAAATCCAATTGAAGCCGATAACGAAGATGCTTTCGCGAAATCATTAATTAGAGCTGAATTAGAGGATAAAATGTTATGCCAATTGAAGCGACAATTTGTGTTATATACAATTTAAACTGTTTCATGTAAAGATGAAAAATATTTCAAAAGTGTATGTAAATATTTTTTTTTTAGTTTTAAAGTGTACTAGTTTGATGCTTTCAGACTTAAATTAAAAGAACTCTAACTATTAGTGTCTCCTATCTACACATATGCCTGTTCCCTTTTAGTTTTTCCGTTAAGAGCATTGTATAATGTACACGCATTAGTAACACTATTACTTTAACTTTACTAGAGTGAACAATAACCGTACATGTATATCTAACATTATTTATAATATGGCTGCACGTGATCGTTATTTTATATTCAAAGGTGAAAAAATAAAAGTACGTCATAAAAATATGGCTGTTGAAAGACTTTGCCAACTAATGCTAATAGACGTGTTTCTTACCGGTCTTACAGTCTTGAATCTGAATATGGGATTTGATAACGATGAAGCCAATACAAGATGTCGAGAAATATTCGTGAAGTTTGATAAGGGAAGCCAGCTTTGTGAAAATTTTCTTAATAATGAAATAAGTGAATTAGCTTTAATTCAGGAACTTATAGTGGCAGATTTCAGCGATGATCTTAAGGAACTTATCTGAATATTCTTCTTCTACAGCAAACAGTAACAGGTAAAATGAATTGATATGTATGTACTATTTGATCCTGTAAAATTTAATAAGAAAATAAGTAAACAGTCGTATTGTATTTTATAGCAAATAAAACACATTTTCTGTATTTGGCTACGTATATTATTGTTCGGTTAAAATACAAATTATTTATTTTCTAAATAACATGCTAGATCTGTTACATTTGCATTAAAGATTTTATACTAGAATATCATCAATTTTAATCCAAGAAGGCTGTTTATAACCAGCCATTTTACATATATTTCACCAGCTACTAGTCTTCGTTTTAAAATTTTCTTGATAAGATATGCATCAGGAAATTTCACCTTGTGTAACTCTTCACTATAAAAACCTCCTAATATGGGTTCATTATTCATGTCTTCGAGTTTATATATAACAGAATCGTTTATTTTTATTGAAGGTACACGAAACAATTCACCACTCCAATTTTGTGTGCATTCTTTATCAAAAATTGTTTACTTTTACTAATTCTTATAATATTTCACACCTTATAGCGATGATTAACGTTAAAAGTTTTTAGATTTCCGTAAGCATGACCCAGATCAGTTTTCAGAGTAACTTCTACAGGTTTAAGATTAATGGTAAGACGTTTTCTATTATAATATTCGCTAAGAACTTAAGATATAATATCCAAGCATTTATAGTTGTTATGTAAACAAAATTTCTTATATAGAGCTCTATTTAATGTTCGTTACAAATGTTCACCTATTGAAGCTTTCCTAGTACTATAAGTTGAATAATGATTTATACCGTATGTATCCATTAACAAGGAAAATTTTTTATAGTAGAATTATTTTGCTGCATCAGTCGGTAAATTCTTGGGTTTGCGATTTGTTTTGTTGGTATTATCATTTGCAAAGTAATTATCATTGCGTTTGTCACCTCTTCGCCATCTTTGGATTTTAACGATCTGACCAATGGAAACTTCCAAAAGCAATCAATTACCACTAATATATATTTGTAGCCCTTATTTTTCTGTGAATAAAGTAAGAATTCAGCCAGATCGGCTTGCCATAAATCATCAAATCTTTTAATCTTCCAGGGAAGTTTTCTCCAACAGGTTTGTGCAACTCGTTTACAATTTGCTGTTTATACATCATTTTATACTTGTAGTACGCCTGCCTTCTATCCTAATGATAGCTAATTAATCCTAGTTTCTGTATACAGTGTACTGTTTGTAATACGATCAACAATACGTTTTATAATATGTAATTTAGGTTTTTCAATGTTATATATATTCAGCAGACTTTATAATGTCTCCCTATTCTCCTTTTCCGTTATTGGTTTCAATTCATTAATCTGCAGTCTTGATTTCATTTTCTGTATCTGTCCTGTATGGGTTCATTCAGAGTAATAATTAAGTTATCAGTATGATATTAATGCATTCTTAATGTTACTCATTACACCATCTAACTTATTTCTTATTACAGTCACAGTTTCATTTGTATAAGCTATACTAGAGTCACTGTATGTCTTCGATTGATCATTAAAATGATGCTTTAGCTTTTTTTTATTATCAAGGATTGAATTAGCAAGTTGTTGACGGGAATTCTGAATAACTTGAATAAGAACCGTATTTACATTTGTTATTTGATTGTAACATATGACTTATTTCTAACATCTTAATCTTGTGTTGGTTTTGTAAAGAGAAGTAAAATTTTATTTTATTAGTCGAAATTTCTGTCTTCGGTTAGTTTGTATCCAACACCTGGTTCACTTTTACAGATATTCTAAATACACTATTATCCAAAATCCTACTAAAGTTATCAATCCCCGTTAGAATTTGATTTCTTTTATATACTCAATGATAACCGTCTTACAAAAGATTCAATTCTTGCAATACATCAGTCTTCAAACAATTCTTCCAATATTGCGACAATTTAATTTTAATGTGAGGTGTCCCAGTAAGCTTTCTAATGTATAGTAATTTAGGTGAGCAACTAATTCAGGTATATTATTCCAATATTATTCAATATGTTTAGAGTTATCAACTTTAGATGGTCGATGTAGCGTGTTACCGTTACTTTTCCTTTTTATCTCTTTTTTATCCTTATTTCATCTTTTTGTGTAACTACGTCTGTTAGTTTGAAACCCGCTCAATGCTATCAGTAGTGTTAGAACTGGTACTTATTAGAGGTTGTAATGGCGATTGCATTCCTGAAATTTCAGCGCATGAGATATTCGTTTCAATTGTTTCTTTAATTCCATTGATCGCTCTAATACTGCTTTTATACCTTCCAATTTGTTTAAGTTATCTTTTGTGAATGGATCTCGTTCTCTTGCAATGCGAGTTATTGTACGTGATAATGTAGGAGGATAATGATGCTTTAGAGAAGATAAATTAGTAATATCTCTGTTGGTACTTGAAGTTATTGATGGAGTAGTAAGAACCTTTAGAAAACTGTTTAAACTTGGATGTGATGAATACGGATTATTATCTTTGTTAAATCCATTCACATATGTATATTTATCCTCATATTTTTCACTAGCCGCTTTACTATTCCAACATCTCGTTTATTTGATACTATAGACCTTTGTTCAAGTTTAGATGCAACTGTATCAACAAGTTTGATAACAGGATTATATTTTCATTCTGATAACTTTGCAGCTATCAATTTATTTCTCTGTAAAGCTTTATATTTATGCTCAATAGCTGCTTGTACTTGAATTAATTCCTGTTTTAGAGTACTTCCTTTTACAATGACTGCAATATTCATTGTTACTGTTATTACAGGTATCGCTTTTATTCAGTTATTACTATATTCAAATTGTATTCTCTTCATCTCCTTCCGTCTCTATTTGAGTATTTATGTATATTAATTTAATTTCTTACTCGCTTATACATATATATGAATCAAAACGTTTCCAACATCTATTTAATAAATATATTCCGTTATATCATCCAGTCAAACGTAAATTCCCAGCTTTTAATTCACAAGTCATTAGTGATATTCGCATTAAAAGTCGATATTTCAAAAATTATAAACTCAGGAAATCTATAGCTGATTATCATTACAATAAGCAATTGCGAACTCATAATATATATAAAAATTATCTTTACAATGTCTAACAGAATACCATTGATAATCTCCAAGAATTTCTGGGGACTTATATAATCAAAAAAGGGTTCTGCTAGAATTCTTGGAATTATGTACATGAACCAAATTAAATTTGATACCCGACAATCCATTGTTGACGCTTTTATGGAATACTTTAGCAGTAACTATTCGATATCTCATTTGCCTAGTACCAACGCATCGAGCTTCCTCAATATAGTTAACCGTATTACTTTCTCCAACACCAATGTAAATAAAATAATGTTATATATCCGTAAGTTAACAAAAAAGATAACTTCTGTTTTCGACTACATTCCCAGTTTCATTATAAAATATTGTGCTGGCGTACTAAGAAAACCACTACTTATCATCCTCAATTTAATTTTAAAAACATCTTATTTTTCAGAATTTTGGAAAACTATACTGATTGTAGCAGTACTAAACTAAGGTGATCCATCCAATGTTACAAATTATAGACCAATCAGTATAATCCCAACGTGGCAAAAATTTTTGAGATGTTGCTTTACTCATAAAATCTACAACTCTGTCAAACTATGTGTTTCACCATACAAGCATGGCTTTACGGAAGATAGGTCAACTATGACTAATCTTGCCTATTTTACAGAATATCTATCTTTTCATCCCGATTCTCATAGTCAAATAGATGTAATGTGCACTGACCTTTCGAAGGCCTTTAATCATATTGATCACAAGCTTATAATAAACAAATTACATAGATTTAGTGTAAGTAGTCAACTTGTTTCATTATTTGCTTTATATTTGACGAACCGCAATCAGTACGTTTCTTACAAAATTTTCCTCCCACAACGATTTATTGCAACAACTGGCGTCCCTCAACGATCTAATTTGGGGGTATTACTCTTTTTAATATTTATTAATGACGTAACGGAAGAAATACACGGTGAACTATTGCTTTTCGCTGATAACTTGAAAATTTTTAATTTGACCAACTCTGCAGATGACTGCCAATTTTTACAAAACCAGTTAAACTTATTACAAAAATTGTGTAACAATAATAGTTTACACTTAAACATACCCAAATGTAAAATTATAACTTACACTCGGAAAGCTCAACCTATTCAATTTAGTTAAAACTTTAATATTCGCCTTCCACAAAGGGTTAACACTGTAAAAGATCTTGGGATTATCTATAATTCTAAGTTGCCGTATACAGAACTTATTGAACATACGACGCGTTCAGCCAATAAAACCTTTGGTTTCATTTTTCGGAACTGCAAATCTTTTAATATAAGGAGAACGAAATTAATACATGCTCCTCTTGTTCGCTCGAAGCTTGAATATGCGTCTTTAATTTGGTACCCTATTTATGAGTCACATAAATCACTTAGAAAAAATACAAAGAAAGTTCTTGAAATTTGTATATTTTAAGATGCATGGGGCATATCCTGATAGTAATTGTGTCCACATGCAACTCCTAGCTATCACTAACTTTTCATCATTAGAAAGCAGGAGAATTAGGACCAGTCTTACTGTCTTATATAATGAAACATATTTCTAGTAGAGTTTGGAATGACATATCTGTATCTACATGATGTATAAGTTTGAGTAAGATAGAAACGGTCAACTCCATTATGACGACCCACTATAGTAAGTCTTAATGTGATGCTGTCTATTGTAAGCTACGCCATCAAGTATGAATACGAAGTTTGGTTTTGCTTTCCACGGTAATATTATGTTAGCATTTTCACTGAAAGTATAATAGTTTATGCCTGTAGTTGGCTTAAGAACTTATTCCAGAAACTAATATCTCGGTTGACCTTGAGATTTTGAGAATATGTAAGCATTTTCATATTCTAAACCGTTCTCATTAAACTGTAAAGTACTTGATAGGTTCATTTTTCTTGTGTTACTCGGTGCTATTATAAAATTTCTAATTGTGTTAATTAGTAATTCACCATGTTTGTTAAATTTCTCCCATCAGCATCTTCATCCTCCATATCTAAATTCAAAACACGTAAATATCGCTTTTGCTTAACAATTATCATTTCAAACTTTAGCAACAGATTCAGAAGTAAAATAGACACCGCTTTTCACACAGTAACATAAACAGTTACAATATATTCAAATTTTATTGTTTGAATTTATATATTGACACATAAAGTTACATTGAATAATTTAACATGATATTGTATTTTAATGTTTACGGATATATGTATATTGCTATACAATTTGAATAAATAATTGAAAAACACACTTAAAATATGATTGCAGTATTCTAATTTCGTTTACTTCATTTATAATGGAGTTGTACTGCACAATATTGTCATGGATTGTTAAGCAGTAAGCCATTGAATCTTCTTAAAAGCGTCAACATGTTTCTATTTATATTTTAATACCGATAGCTACATTATTCAGCGTTTCATTTTGCTTAAGACAGTCAATTACAGGGATAGAACACTTCTTTAATTGAGTATAATTAAATGTAGGATTGATAATTTCCTTGTCATGGTAACGGGCTTGAAAACTCAAATAATTGAGATAGACTTGTGAATATTCATCTTCACTGAAGCTTAACCGCATGTGTTCATAAGAATAGTTTTCAGAATTTAGATGAAGAGCCAGATTTCTAATGTTATGATGTTGAAATTTCGAAGAATCTTCAATCTTATTGGGCTTTTGATTCTTTTGAAGACCTACTAGAATCCATCCCGGTATTTCTAATCCAATTGAAGTTTTTATAGACTAAATATCGTTTTTAGTGTGCTTTAGTGTAGGTAACTGGTACAGTTCTCATTGTCTGAAGGGCATTGAAATTATTGATTTTGTATTGAATAATTTGAGTAATTCAACTTGTGATTGGTCATTTAGAGCAGTGTTTTTCAACCGGTATGTCGTGGCATATTAGGGTTCCACAGTGTCACAATTGGGGTGTCGCAAAGTTTAGGCATTTTCTTGGAAATTTACTTAAGTGTAGTTCAAGATATTTCATTCTCAATTATATTTTGCTATGAGATATCTAGGAAGCAAAGAAGCGATAACTAATAGCAGGTTAATGTAATTTTCTGTAGTAGGGGAGAGTGGGGCAGGTTGAAACAAAAAATATATTTTTTGCTGCTGAAGGTCAAATTTTCAATTTAGAA
>JAHWXV010594861.1:0-16930 GCA_024586415.1 Phrixothrix hirtus | reverse complement strand
TTAAAGGTGAATATTTTGAAAAACAATAAAACAGTTTGTTCCAAAAAATTTTTTTCTTTCCTAGTTTTTGTAACTACTTAAAAGGCAACCCTCGTATATGGCATTGCCAGTATATCAAGTATTAATTCTTTACGTACAACATGGAATATGTGGAAGTGTTGCGGCTAGTATAAACCGTGAGTTAAATTTGGAGGCTTAACTACATGTGTTCACTGATCAATCGTGTATTTTCGGTCTCTCCAAGTTAGACCCCTTGTACTCAAAGCGGTGGGTAGCGTGCAGCACTAGGTTAGTTGAAATCTGCTATTCCTTCATGTGATTCAAGTGATCCAGATAAAATCGGTAAAAATGGATATCATAAAGTGCAACAACAATGAACTAAAACAGTTATTAGTGAAAAGCAGAAATGTGAACCACTAAAAGGTCAAACAGTGTTAGTTATTCGCAAAGCAAAAGACCCTGAAGATAGCAAGTTTCTACCTCGTCAAGAAAATCAAAGAAACAGATACAGAATAGAATTTCGTCGATTTTGGGGCCATGACGGCGCTTTACGAAAGAAAAAAACAAGTACCATGCATTCCAACAGAAAAATTTCGGCACATCGTAATGGTATCACGGCTAATAGATTCAAACGAACCGAAAACCGAGATAGTAAGCACTCCCACGTATGAGTAAAAAGACAAAATCCACTTTCCCAAAAACCGAAAAATCAATCCACAATCTACAATAGATACATAAAGAACAGATGTCAAAGATTAGGTCGCGCACATAAAGTGTACAGTAGTGTACAATAGTACTCCAAATGTGTCAAATGAGCAGCAACCGCACTACTGAAAGTTGTGTAAACTACAGCATCGTATAGAGGCTGCCAAAATGAAGAAAATTTTAAATCAAATCGGTAGAAGTAACAACCAGGATGATACGCTGATAGGATCAAAAACCTACAGGTTAGCAACGAAGCAGAAGAATAAAATAAGAATCTAACAATTTATGACCTATTAAGAAATTTAAAAATATGTGCAAATGCATGTTACAGTTAGCCCAACAGATGGAATCATGTTCAAAAGCAGCCTTATAATCACATAAATAAAACGACGATGACAACACAAATATTTAATACAATTAGCTCAAACAATGCACATTACATGAACTTGGCGAGGGCAAAGAGGCGTCAATGAATATTCCAGCTTCCTGACGGTCCACGTAAATTCATCACCACCTCATCGAAATCCAGACACCCTTTAAGGGCAACACAATCACATTACTATAAGCAAAGGGCACGGTTTACCGTAACAGCCCAGTAATTAGAGTTAAGAAGAAGTATAAAATGCTTTTGGGTAATTGGTACTGATAATTTCATTTAGAGCGAAACCATGATCTACTTTGTCGCTTCATTACGAAGCAGTTTAAAACCTACCATTGATCTGTAGGTCATGTTTTTATAGGGGAGAAGTCTTTAAACCTGTGCTTTCATTGCGCTTATGGAAGTTTTCTACAGTTCTTCCCATTTGGAAATTATTTGTCAATTAGATGGCGTTGCCAATGTAAATCCAAAAGTCTTCACTGTAACTTCCCGATACTACAGAAAGTTGAAATTTAGTATACCACCTTGATCAAAAAGTTCCCGGAATTTATTCAGAAAATGCAAAATACAAGTTTATTCGTGAAAATTGATATTGTTTTCTTCAAAGTACTCTCTATCGACTGCAACGCCCTTATACCAGCGCTCGGTCCAAACCTCGAAACATTTTTTATATTCGGTGTTCGGTATGACCATCAGAGCCGTCTTCGATTTTTCCATTATCTCCTCTCGGCTGCTAAAACGCGTTCCCCGTAGTGGTTTTTTGACGCGGCTGAACAGAATGAAGTCGTAGGAAGCCAACTAAGGTGAATTCAGTTGCTGTTGGATGGTATCCGTTCCATTCTTGGTCAAAAAGTCGCGGATAATGATGGCATTGTGTGACAGTGCGTTATCATGGTGCAAAATCCATGAGTTGTTTCCCCACAAATTTGATCTTTTTTGGTGAACTGCTTCACGCAACCGTTTCATAACACCCAAACAATACTCCTTATTCACTGTCTGACCTTGTGGCAAGAATTCATGATGCACAACACAGTCGTAAACCATGAAAACCGTGAGCATCGCCTTCTTTTTTAATTGAAAATGGCATGGTTTCTTCGGCTGGGCTCATTGGGTGCACGTCATTCACTCGTCTGATATCTAAATTGCGTATTGTTCTTATAAACCCACGTCTCGTCATCTGCAATGACGCGTTTGATGAATGTTGAGTCGGATTCAGCTTTGGAAATCATGTCTCTTACGATGTTACCGTTTTTTGCAAGAAATTCAGGGCTTTCGGCATCAACTTTGCTGCAACACGGCGGAAACTCAAATCGTTCACTAAAATGTATTGAAGGAATCCATAAGCAATATTCAAGTTCTCTACTAGATCTCTGATGGTTAATTGACCAACATTTCTTTCACGTTATTGATGTTTTCGTCGGTTTTCGATGTTAACGGCCTACCACTGCGTTCGTCATTCTCTACAAACTCACGGCCACTTCTGAAACGTTCGTGCCAATGGTAAACGACTGTTTCCTTTAGAGTATCGATGCTAAAACACTTTTCCAACATTTCCAAGGTCCTCGTACGATTCAATCCGTTTTCAACGCAAAATTTAATACAAATTCATTGTTGCAAATTCAATTGCATTTTTAAAATTGTAAATAATCGAAAAGACGCACAAAGGCAGATGTGCTCAAGACGATGTAACTTTTACAAATGTCAAGCTATGATGCTGACATGTGGTGGGAATGTCAATGATAGATGTGCGAACCTAACAAAACAAACAGAACTCAATTTAAGTAACTGAGAGAGCTACACGACGGTAGTTCCGGGAACTTTTTGATCAAGGTGGTAATCATTTTTAATGTACTAAATAGGAAAAGTAAGCAACAATGGTTATGATTTGACAGTTGGAAATTCCCCGCTCTGGTTTAAATTTTTATTCCCCGGACTTCCTTTACCACTAGACCGCTAAAATTTGGCAAAACCATTCTTCGGGCGAAAGTAGACTACGAAGAGGGAGGGCACTAAAAGGGATTGGAAACCAGATATCCTCTAGATCGATATAGTGCCGACTGCAAAAGCTCTATTATGATATAGGCCGATATAGTCTCTAGCCCAAATTCTATGCCTAACTGTTACATTTTCGTGGCGCATCAGTTCATCATGTATTGCACAGACTTTTCTAACCCGATCTGATGATTGTGCTTGTTTGGATTTCCGCTCAACAAGAAATGAGGCTCAACGCCTAAGATTTTTTCCCAAACTTTGTGTTGCTTATAAGCGCTGCCTTGTAGGCGAGTAGATGAAAATTCTTGCTTAAAATGCGCCAAGTTTACTGTGGGACGACATCGAACAGTCAAATGAAACGCTGCTACAATAAAAATAATTATAAATTAATTGAGAACAAGCGTTTGCCAAAAAACAAAAAATCTAAAACTTTATCAATTAACTCAATAACTCACCAAGAAATACCTGAACCAATAAACTCGAATAAACTTAATCTTGAGTCTTAATTGCTGCTTCAAAAGTTAGCACGAACTCACTTGGTTTATCAGTTAGCACGGAGTTTGAATCAAAAAACAACTCAAGTCCAGATATTCGAAATTGAGAAAAATAATTGCCTTTGTCAAATTAAATTTAAAAAAATGCCTATGGGATACAAGTTATTCCGGCGTTTAAATAAAAATTGTGAATATTTTCCCATCTTCAATATTGTAGATCGAAACAGTTGCTCCAAAACTGATTGAATAATTTCCATCTAACATACTTTAATCTAAGCATCCGGTCCGCGAAAGTGCGTATTGAATATAAATTTTAGAATCGTGAATCGTAATTCACAGATATTTTGTTTATCGTTTAAAGTAGTCGTATTCAAATCATTGGAATTTTATTTTAGATCAATTAAGTTATGTCGTTAATATTAGTATTGTAATACATTTCTTGCGCTTCCGGCCTGTTTCTATACATTTACCGACGATGTTGATTGTTATTTTCTGATATATTTCCCGAACTGTTGTGATTGTCATGGTATCGCCACAATAACAAGTACGTTACGAAATTATTGTAATTGATTAATAGTTGTCGTTAGCGTAAAAAATTGTGTACGACACGCGATCGTTAAGTGCCTTAGTACAACAGGTTTTGAAAATTAGCACAATTCGATTTTTCGGGTCACGTTTTTCTAACATTTTCTCGAGCTGTTGGAAGGCACTTGCCGATTTTGTATCGTAATATACCAGATATGTAAATATGAAACCGGAATTTACCCTAAGACGGTCCTAGCTGTCCATGTAGCTACTGTCAAGTCGCATCATTGGCGCCACAACAATACAAGTTTCATACAACAGCATAGTTTGTAATAGCGTTGAACATGTCGAATTTTGTGTCTGAAAACAACGATTTGCGGACAGCATTGATTTTTTGTTACCATTTGAAGAAAACTGATGCAGAATCGCATCGAATACTTGTCGAAGCTTACGGTGAGCATGCTCTTGGTAAATCACAGTGCTTTGAGTGGTTTACAAAATTCAAAAGTGGCGATTTTGACGAGAGTAATGAAGAACGTGAAAGACCACCGAAAAAATTTGAAAACAGCAAATTGAGTTGTTAGATGAGGATGACACTCAAACGCAACAACTCGCGCATCAATTAAATGTGACACTAGAAGCCGTCTATATACGTTTGAAAGCCATGGGAAAGATCCAGAAGATGGGAAAATGGATTCCACATGAACTAAATGAAAGACAACAGGAAAACCAAAAAACCACTTGCGAAATGCTGCTAGGTACGAAAGAAAGTCATTTCTCCATTGATTTATGACTGGCGATGAAAAGTGGATATATTTGGAGCATCTTAGGCGTAACAAATCATGGGTAACTCCAGGAGAACCATCGACATCGACTGCAAGGCCAAATCGCTATGGACGGAAGACAATGCTCTGTGCTTGGTGGGATCAGAAGGGTGTGATCTATTATAGGCTGCTAAAATCTGGCAAAACCGTTAATACTCAATGCTCCGACAACAAATAATCGATTTAGATCAAGATTTGCAAAAAACTACCAAAATATAAAAACAGACAACACAAAGTAATTTTGCTTCATGATAATGCACCATCACACACAGCAAAACTGGTGAAGGAAACGATTGAGGCGTTTACTTGGGAAATACTTTCGCATACGGCTTACTCATCAAACTTGGCTCCGACCTATTACTATTTATTTGCATCGTTGGGACACGCAATTGCTGAGTAGCGCTTCACTTCTTACGAAAATGCACGAAAATGGCTCGATGACTGGTTTTCCTCAAAAGAGCAACAGTTTTTTTAGTGTGGCATCCACAAATTGCCAGACAGGTGGGAAAACTGTCTAGCTAATGATGGGCAATACTTCAAATAAAATATTTTTTATCATTTTCATACAATAAACGTGGATTTTCTATGCAAAAATTCCGGTTTCGTATTCACATACCTGGTACTATAACAAATTCTATAACGTTCAATTAATTACAAACAGTTACACGTATTAGACCAATTCCCTAGCTCAAGTTCAGAGAACTAAATAATAATTCGGATACAAACAATAAATGTTAATTTGCAAAACATTTTAAAGTACAGTGTTGTATGACAAATTCTTTATACGTGTGTTTAGATTTAATAAACATTTAAAACCTGTATACTTGTCTCGTTTTTGTTCATTAACACGTTGATCAACACATATTATGACAAACAAAAGAAATTGAGTCAGGCAAATAAATAGTCGCGTAATAAGGTAGTTAAATTCAATATTTACTTTGATTTACTTTTATGCAAAACAATAGAAATTGTATTTTTATATCAAAATTGGCCAACTTATAAAATACAATTGATTCTAACAAAAAGATATAAGACACTGCAGAATTGTAAGATACTCCAATATGATTTGACAGACGTTTGAAAATCTAACACACCGTTGAAATGAAAAAGAAATTTTGTGGTGGTTCTAAATGTGGCAAAAAGTTTTCAGTGTACAAGAAAGTCTTGCTACTGAAGTGGAACAGTTTTGCCTTGAATGAAGTATTTTGTTCACAGCATTAAATACCCATTTTTGAGGAACGAAACAATAGATCTTACAATTGTTTGGCCTAACATACGGGATTTTAAGAGTGGGCAAAGGAGTGACAGATATTTAATGCAGTATACATGAATTTAATCGAGGGTGTTAGGAAAAATATTCCAAAACTCGGCAATTACGAAAGTTGTGGTAACTATAATGCCAAAACTGAAAATTCGGATGTAAAAGACGGATTGCTCGCTAAATTCATGGCGAATGTCACTTTCACCTCTACGCAGTTGTTTCTTGTTGATGACTAAGCGTCGCGCCTATTACAACTTATTTTCTCTTACAAAACTATTGATGAGGCCATCCCACCCAATTTCGAAATATCTTTTGTTTTAAGGCAACAAATTCGTTTTACCCTTATTTAAATTGTATAAAAAAGCAAGTTTGGGTTATTTTACATTAATCAGCGCCTTAAGTGGAACAGTCAGCAAATTATTTGCTTAAAGACGTTTCTTCAGTACTAAAGGAGTTCCAATGCGCCGCTGTGTCTATAGAAATAAAGAATTCATGAAATTCCAAAACCAGTCAATTATCTGTTTGCTAACAAACAATCATTGTGTATCTACATAAATTCTATGATGTTTTAAAGCGTCAGAACAGCCTCATTTTCAACGTATTCAGTGCTAATTGACAATATTTACAGTGTAAACTTAGAAACTAACAATTTTTAAACCAATCAAGAAATCCCAATTGTTTCGAGTGCGTCAGTGTGTGTACATAAAATAGTGAGTAATTTTAGCAAGAAAATTAAGTGAAGCGTTTCATTCATGGATGAGTGCATGGTATAATTCCAAAGAAGTCAGGTTTTGGTTAAATAGGGTGCTTTTAACTAACTTTTAATATTTGTACCAGCGGGACAAACTGAAATAAAAAACTAATTAAGAATGATAAAACGTTAAAAGCTATTATCTGTTAAGTTAGTATTTTCAGAACGCGCGTCACACTCGGTTGCGTTCATCTGATTCAACTTGACTCACACGTTTTTTAGGCATCTATATAGAACGAAAATTTACAAACACGGTATAATTAAGACAAATTTTTTAACTTCTAAATTAAACTTGCACCGCCATAAAATGTATATTAATGGTCAGACATAAAGTTCACAAGGCTTTTTGCGAAGTCGACAGGATAATCGCACGCTGTAGAAATCTGAAGAAAATGCACAAATTTACAATTACTTCCGTTGGCCTCCACAACTATCGAAACACTATTTATGTTACTAATTTATATGAATTTCAATGAAATATTCTAAAATGCACTTTGAAAATGTTAAATGATTTAATCTAGAATTTTATTACAAATATCCTCTCCAAATATCAGCATTAATCTATGAACGTCAAGAATTTACAACGTAATTTCCATGACTCAACAGTAAGTGGGTAAGCAAATTAGGAATAACTGGGCCTTAATAAAAAAAAAAGCTTCCCGTCCAAAGTGGGTAATAATAATCCCTTGGCATTTTATTTCTTCCTAAAGATTGTCCGTATATCTTAAAGTAAGCATCTAATTATGACAGCAATTATAGAAAATTTCCGGTCTGTTTGTTTTTATATGAGGCAAGAGTCACATCGCTTGCCTTGCAATGAAACAAAAGGATGTCTTATATGCTTTTTTGTAGCCTAACATTAAAGAAAAATTTGGATTTGGAAACGGTTGATTTTTAACCGGTACTGAGCACAAATTGCATTCAGGTATAATTTATTGTTTACAAACTCATTAACTTCAGTGAAAGCTCAATTTTAATTGCTATTGCAATTGCAAACTAAAATGTGTACAACACAAACATTAGTCATCACAATATGAAAAATTTAAATTTAATTCAACCTGTATATAGATTTAAGGTAAGCATTTATTAGATACAAAAATATCTAAAATTGCTGTAGAATTAAGGGTACAACAGGCCATTTTATACTTAAAAATTCAAATATGTAGAGAATGCACGAACCAGCAGTCCAAAGTACTACAGGTCATAATTTCTTATAAAATTAGTGTTTATTAATGAATTATTAACATATTGAATTTATTTAATTTCCATTTATAATAATTAACAAATAGATTGCCAAACATTTATCAGTTAGTGAAGTTTAGAGTACTCAAAGCTATGTGAAGTTTATAAAAGCTGCGATACTTACAAAATTAAACTTTCTTATCCTGAACTTGTGTTTATGTGCTTTAGACTTGAATTGCTCTGAGCGTGCCCAGGTGTTTATTCGACTAGGCGAGCGGTGGGACCTGTTTGAACCTTAGAGCTCAGATTCACTCGTCAGTTTCCAAGTCCATACTAATAATTAAGACTAACTTCCACCTAACGGGTATGTCAAACTTGCGGCCCGCGGGTCGCAATAGGAACAAGTACTCTTAAATGCGACCTTAATTAAAAAAAATTATATGGGAAAAGCCAATAAAATGGTCTTTAAATATTTAGTATTACTTAATTCGATGGGCAGCATAGATTTTGCGAGCGCCAATAAAGCCTGTTTATATTTAAGTTTGACACTAGAATCTTATCAACGCAGCTAGAAAAGAATTTTATATATATTTGGCAAAATGTAACAAATAAATTGACAAAATGCCTAGAAAACAATTTTTCGTATTTAATTTTGATGCTTTTGAGAAACTTGAATCTACAGCGGCAAAGTTCGAACTTTGATCAAAATTTGCGCCTGATTCGTGTTCATGACATGTGTCAATTTACAGCCATATTGGGTGCCCAATTGGTTATGAAAAAAAAGTAAGTAATAAGTAAAACGCATTTTGACCAGTTGGTGTAATTTTTAGTATGCATACCTCTCCGCCCAAGGGACGTGGTTCAAACCCGATCGAAGTCGGTAATTTTTTAGAGGAGAAAAATTTAAGAAATATGCCTTCTTCTCGGATAAGGAAGTAAAATCGTAGGTCCCGTGTCAATGTCATGTTTGGCACGTTAAAAATCCCACTGATGGTGAAACTCCTCCAGATTCGGCTCGACAAAATAACCGTAGTTGAAGCCAAGAGGCGAAGGGAATTTTCGCATCCCGAAGTCCCAGCCACAAGACGCGTGCTGAGCAATTTTAATATTGAAACTGACGAAACAGAATTTATATTAAAGTTCACCAATGTGTTGAAAATACCAAGATGACTTTTGGCGAATGTGCTATGAAAGCAACAATTATTTAAGAGTGCTATAACCTTTCAAAGAGAACCATGAAGACATTGAGCATAACGAGAAGGTTGAAACGTGGCAACAAGTGAGAAAATGTTTCTTGATAATCGTCAAATTGCTATTAGGAAGGTTGTTGAAGTAGTCGATACATAGTATTGCTCATTTCATTTTGTAAACGAAACGAATGCTGGATTTTCAACAGAAACAAGACTTGTTAAATTAGGTCACTGACAACCCAAAATTGCTCTGACGCGCCATAAGTGACAAAACATGGATGTATGACATCCAAACAAATGTCTAACTCAATGGGTGCTTCTTAAAGAGCCAAAACAAGAAATGGTACGTCAAGTTCGATCGAATGTCAAAGTTCTCTTTGGCGTTTTCTTCGATTATAATAGTATAGTGAACTATGAATTCTAACCACCAGCTGGTACGCCGGCGTCGTTTGTGTGAAGGAACTCGTGGAACTTGCCCCACAACCATACACCAGCTCTTCACAACATTTTCCTGAAATGTTGTCAAAAAAGTCACTGTACTGAAGCCACAGCAACCGCATTCACTTAACTTGGTGCCCTGAAAATGTTTCCCTTTTTTTAAAATTGAAGAGAATCGTAAAAAGGCAAGATTTGACGACCATAAAGAAAATAAAACAAAACCGCTGCAAACACTGAGGAACATACCATACAATATGTTTCAGAAGTGGTATAAGTGTATTATACTCAACACAACTATTTTGAAAGAAATATAAATTCCGAAAAGTTTTTTGATCAAATCTCACCATCTTGGAAGTTGAAGACATAAGCACTGCCTAATTATCAAATTGATAATGAAGATAAATATTTTCCTCGAAACACTGAGTTTGTTCGAGTTTATTGGTTCAGTCATTTCGTATTCATTTATTAAGTTAATTTAACGCCTTTGACAACATTTTAGATTTTTTGAAGTCTCATTCTCAGCTAATTAATAATAATTTTTTATTTTAGCAGCGTTAAACTGAATGATTAGATGTTGGTAAACATTTAGAGCTGCATATAGCTTAATTTGAAGCACCTTTACCAAACATTTCTAATATCCAAAAATGTATCTAATTTACTATCGGATTTGTATTTTCACAAACTGACACACGCCTTGATTTGATGTAATGAACAACACGCATTTTTTCCAGGTGTTACTTTACTATTTGATACAAGGTTTAGTAGGGAAAAATATTTTTTTGACAATAGCACCTCTTTCTAGGTTGTACAAAGATTTAGTTTAAAGCACTCGCTTTAACAAACCTTCTCTCAGCATAATATAAGCAAAAGTCAATGTATCAGAAACGCCATCTTTTGCCTTTCTTCTACAGATTAAATCGTCGGTTAATCGGAGCAAAATGCACTTCAGTTACCAAAAATGGCAACATACCATTCTGCTTGGCAGTTCCAAATCTATCGAGATGTGTTGGCAAGACGTCATCAGACAAAATTAAGTCTTTTTTTCATTAAAATGCATACATGTCAAGGAACCACGACCAGAAAGAAAATTCAGCTTAACTTGAACACGTTTAATAATGTCACTGATAAACTCATTATAAATAACAGACAAATTGGTGTTTCTATAACCCATTCTCTTCAGCTTTATTGAAATTTCTTCTGCATGACATCGAAATAATAAGAAAACGATTTACAAAATGGATCACAAATTGCATTCCCGATGGATTTGATGTGCGCGGTACCAAAATCATCTGGATGGGGAGGGGGCTTATTTCTTACTTAATCCTGCTAGGAGCAACGTCAAACACTGTGTTAAAATGTTGCAGCTATCACTTATTTGTTAAATTTACTATTATTGATTGTTTGTTATTCTAATATTTCCCACTATCTTTACGTAACTGATCGACAATCCTATTTACTGTTAACTGTACAATGTGGGGGTTGACGATTACCAAAGTTGTATAGATAACAGCAGAAGATGAAGATGATCCCATCACTAAAAAGTTATTAATTCGCACCAACATGCCTAAGAATAAATAAATTGTGTATACAAATTAGACAAAAATAATGCGAATTAACGTTAATGTAAATTAACTAGTTTTAACATCCTTTCAGGCTAGGTTGTTCATATTATATAAGACGGCAGATTTACTAAAGCAAAGGAAAGGTCAAAACAAATACGTGAGCATCTCAATAGATCAGATTTAAAATATACAAGAAATTTACCAAATTTGCCGTAACTATATTTAAGTTACGATTTAATGCTAGAAATTCGCAAAACGACACGATTTATGTACATTAAAGTGTGATCCGTGAGAATCGACTAACCGAAAATCAGATTTAAACTCAGTGGTTTAAATTCAAAAATCAAGCAACCGTATCGGATAAACCGACTGTGGAATAGCTATATAAATCCAATATAACATAAAACTGATCACCGAAACCAATGAGACATCGCCTCGTTATAGTACAAATATACAGTAACCAAGTTTGAATCAGTCAAAGACCCGGTGAAACAACTTCATCGTTACCAACTGAATTATAGAAGGAACAAGTAATCGTTACATTGCTACACTGACAACCGTGCGAGGATTAGGTTCACTCTAATTCAGTGAATCATTATGCACATCACAGTATGTGAAATAATAAAAGGTCTACGTAGGAGAAAACTTCGCTGCAAACTACAAAAAGGTTATTTCTCGATTTTAAATGTTCGATTTTATTCAAATCTAGGTAGAAACCGAAATACCTTTCTTTAGACTAAGCTATTTTAATTCTTGTTTAGTATTTAAATTAAACAAAGTATTAACGAACATTCTTAATGTAAACATTTGAAATCCGTTCTTGTAAAATAATAGTATCAAAACGAAATTTGAAAACTTTTGATTTCATAAATTTAACTATTTTCCATTTATTCAAATATAGCATTTTTATTTTATTATATGTTAAGTGTATATATTGTTCACAGAATCATAATCTAATTATAAGTAAATAATTTTATGAACATGGAAAGGCTTATATAATTTAAAATAATTACAGAAACATTTCTAAAATAATTAAATAGTCTCAAAATCATAGTTTAATTTTAAATAAATAATTTTATAAACATCGAAGAGTTCATATAATATACAATTTATTACAGGAATTTTTCCAAAATGTTAAAAATACCCATTTAAAAAGTTAAGGGTAGAAATCGTAAACCTCTTGTAAATAAGAGTATAACTACCCGAGTAGTAATAAAAACATTAAACAGGAGCCATAACCATCTAAATGAAATATGAAGACAGTTTCCGAAAAAACTGCAATTGACTACAGGGAAAGCGTCACGTACACCGACAACGAGAAAATTTAAACAAACGGAATTAGGAAAGACCCGATTGGTTCGAATACAAAAAATGTTTACAGACCATTGGCGAGCAAGAAAAATGACGGGAAGTTCCAACGTCAATATACGCTTGACATGGATCAATTTTCGCTGGTCTTGTGCCCAGAGTCGCTTGTGCAACGCACCTCTAAGCCAGTGTGTGTCAATATCACATCACTAATCATTTAGATGGCAAATCCACAATAATACAAGAACAGTCTAAAGTCGAATATTAGAAAAAACTTCGAAGATGGCCAGTCCGCCGATGATCTAATTAAAATTCGAGCCAGTGGTTGGGTTGTAACTATTCAAGATTCAATTCAAACATCAAAAAGGTGTACGAAGGGTCCGATATTTAACGTAGGATCAAAGTTATCTCCGAGCAGGAATAACAATTCGAAGAAGATACCTCGTAACAAGGTTGGACTTCTGTTTAATGTTAATAAAAGGGTAACACATTGATAAATTAAGCTTCATTGAAATTTTTAAATAATTTAAAGAAAAGCACTCACTGGGTTACCTAACTTAACTGTAAGCAAGAAGTTTACATAAATAAGATATATATATATCAACGCAAACCCACTCGCCATAAACCAATATTTATGACGGTTGGGGTAAACTGCCTAGCATTAACAAGTAGGCTAGCGGTCATTTATCTGACACTGTGGTTTTCAACGCTACCTCATAAAGGTAACGTTGCCAGACGAACAATATGCAATGACTTTTATTATATTTTAATAAATTGTTTTATACTAGCATTGGTATTTGTTCGACACATAACATAAGGTTGTCCTAACAAAAACCCATAAAAGGTAAAAAAGGTAAAGAACCGTACTCCTTTTTACAATCCTTAAGCCTGTGCCACTTAAATAATAAAGTTTGCGTGGTCGATGACCTCTAATTCAAATTGAATAAATCACTCCATCAACCCCCTAATTGATAACAAATCAACTACATCGTCGCGGCCACCAAACAAATCGCCGCAGCAGTAAAATTCAACTGCATATAATTCTTTAATGTTAATCTTAAGATTTCTAAAACGAATATCAAAACCATCAAGATTTAGTGCAAATGGTATTACGGGTTGACGCCGAGCCGGCTGATGTATTTCAAAGTTAACTTTGGGCCATTCGCAATGAAATGTCGACCGTGTTACCGTCCCACTGTTGTTCGTTTTACTACGAAACAAACTGTGACAGAAGTGCAGACACCATTTTAATACGCAAAACGATATTAGCTTGAGTACATGCATTTGAAGAAATAGGTAATGTCTCGAATGTGAATCATTAATCTCCACGAACAGTGCGCACGCTCCAGAACTTCCAGAGTAAGGAAAGCCGTCGACGCAGTCTTCGACCATCGGTGCACCCCTAGACCCGCGTTTAAGACGTTAGCAGCAAAAGTTTAGGTCTAATGCTGAAAACCTAAATAGGTTAAATAATACATCCAAACCGACGAAAACCATTTTTATTGAGAAACTGATCACTATTCAATCCTAAAGAAAGTACAACTGCAACTCCATTGTATTCAGAATAAGGCTTATTTTTTAATAACATGTAGTAACATTAGCATATACCCGCCCTGAAAAGCATTCATGAAGTTCGAATGATTATGGAGTTACAGCTAAATAAAGAGCGAAATTTAATTTCTACCTGTGACGTAATAGCATCCGACCTGTTTTCGTCGCCTTTGAGTTTTATGCATCACACAGTTTTATTGTTTTAATTATATATACGAGTATAATAAGGTATTATCTCAAAGAAAAGTAAATGATCTAATATGGATATTATAATGGTAATCGACTATTTTAATACATGTAAAAGTATTTAGCGTAGAAATGAAAGGTTTAAAATTGCAAATATGTGAAATACAGGATGTCCTAGATATACGGAGCATTATGTGTACCCAAACCCTTTGTGAACACAAATTTGTAAAAATTTTGTAAATTTTAAATTGTAAATCTATCATGAATACATGCTTGGCTATGCTTTACTATAAAAAGTAATTTTAAAACATAAATAACGCTTTGTTTCTGTTTGTAAATATCATATTACTGTAACGAAACTAGTTAATTGTTTGAAAATCTTTAGTTACATTCACTAATACTAGGACTATTTATTTATTGAAATATTTATTTCACAGTACACTAACAATAAACGTTTAATATCTATTTATGTATAAAAGATGCTTAACAAGACAAGATTTTTAAGAAAACTAAAACTAAGGGAATTTAATCTACTATTTATATAGAAAGGAGAAAGTACAGAACATTAAGGAATAGTAAAGAATAAAATTGGTCATAATTCTGATGTAATACATTGCAATGTCATTACTTATTGCTGACCTTGAATTTATTTACATAGACATCGGTTACAGTAATGGGTTATACATGATTAAATCGTTTATTTCAGTTCAAATAAATCTTCGACAGTATTCCTAAATGTTCTAGAAGTATCTTTAAAATTATTTGTTTCTAATTTTGTTACATTACATTTACTATTCATGAACTTTATCGAGTGCAAGGTCGCGTCAGCTATTTTAATAAAAATAAGAGAATACATTCTTTTAAATCGCTAAATTTGCTTTTTTTTAAAACTGTTGCTTATAAATCAAAAATTATTGATGGATTAATTATTATAAAATGTTTTTAATAATTATCTAAAATTGACATAAGTTTTAGTTTGATCCACATTAATTTGTATGAAAAGATATTTATTACTGCATACAATTTACGTAATATTTGTATGAAATTTATTTGCTATTTAAATTTTGAACTATTTTCACAAAATTTAAATTATACACAAATAATTGATTGCAGATATTAATAATATGAAGACATTTTTCAGAAACACTTTAACACCGAGTTAAAACGGTTTAAAGGTAAATAAAAGATTTTTAAAAGTGCTGAATGTTTCCACATTCAATTACACAATTAAAAGACTACCAAAAATTTTGAAGGGGAAAATCAAACCCGTATTTAGCAGGTATTTAATTATCACCTGAGAACATTAATTAATTGTGCTCTGAAAACATATGCGTTATACGCTAGCTAAAAATGTACAGTCAGTCAGTCATTTCTTATTGAATACAGTAGACCAAGTTCAAAAGGAGGGACGGGCCGAAAACTGATTGCAAATATTTCGAATACTATATAGTTTATAAGCGTGTCTTGTCGTGCATATCAAGATGTATCTGCTGTTAACGTAATTCCCGTTATATCCCTAACAGCCTGTATAAGAAATATTACAACTTTTATTCCTACTATTTTCAGTTAATTTTACAATTTAGCCTGAATATGTTTTTAATAAAGACTGAACAATATTTATTATATTATCTTCACGATCAGATTATTTTTAGAATTTTTAGAATGCTTTTTTTTTGTTGAATATTAAAACTATTTTCACCTCAGAATTAAAATAGAAACGAGCATCAGTGATTACAATTTTTTGTAAGTGTGAAAAAGTATTTTTTTCATGTTATAATATTTGTGCATTCGTTTTTTAAAATACATAACCAAAAAAGTGGTATATAACTAAATATACAAACTTTACGGTTTATGTATTTAATTTGACAACTGTCACATGTAACCTCAAAATTTACAGTAAATTGGTGCTGAATGTGCTTGAACGAATACAAAACATTTTGCTCGGCTTACGCCTCGTTCTGTAAAATTCTATTTTGGGGCTGAAATATGGGGCGAAAGCTACTATTTAAGTTTCCCTCTTTTAGGAGCGGAAGTGTCCAGGTGAACTAGCGCGACGTAGTGCGCGAAACACTGCGTGCGCATACACGTCGTGAGGCGTCGGCGCGTGCTCGCGCGAAACACTACAACGTTTTATATTAAAATCTACTACCGCACCATATGACTCGCCGTTTAGAATATAATCGTTGCATTCTGTGTAATTACGTTCTAATATACATCGTGACCTATAAATACCTTGCGCTCTGCTGTACAGGTGTGCGCTGGTTCCTAATCCGTAGCATTTTTTGTTCAAAAACATGCTAATGTTTATAATTTTCATTATTTTCTATACTAATTTATGACTTGTTATAACATAAAAACACACGAAGGTGATTGCAATTTATTCATCTGCCATTAACTAGATGTAGCGCCATGACAATGTATTCTATGTCGTTACAACCCCGGTAACATTTTGAACTTTAATTATTTACTTACTTATAAAATTTGTAACGGTTTAAAATTCACTTATGAATTTTCTATAAAATTCGTATTAATTTAATGCATTTCGTTGGTAAATGTAAATTATTGGAGTTCCGTTTGTGTAA
>JAHWXV010594851.1:0-19121 GCA_024586415.1 Phrixothrix hirtus | reverse complement strand
TATATATATATATATATATATATATATATATATATATATATATATATATATATATGTTATGGTTGATAGATTTAATAAACTTTTGTGACCTGAATACTTTGATGTCATCCATTAAACATCTAAAATAGTCATCAAACGTAATTTAATTATCAATTACAGAACCAACAATATCCTCGGCATTTTATTTCCTTTACTATTACCGTCCACGCGTATACTATGCATTTTAAATTTTAACACAGCGTATTGAGTTACTATTTTACCATGATTTTCATTTTTCATTTTGCCTAAATCCTCCTTGTATATTATTTCAATGCCTATCTATTGTTTATTGGACACTCGGAAGTATCAGATTTATTCAAATTCTGCTTCATAAAGTAATAAACGTCATCGCAGGAGATTTTATAAGTAAAAGATCTGTATCTGTATAAGATTTAAATTGTCTAGATTGCACTTTTTAACATAAAATTATAGTGTGAAAATCGTAAACGTGTTCTTTGGAAATATCCAATATGCAATGTATATCCGATTGTCAAAGCTAGTTTGAGCTTTATCAAGTTCTTTTACTACAAGGTTATTACTCAAAATGGTTCTACTACGGAAATTCGGTAAATTTATGTAATGAAAAGCTCCATAACGACCACTACATTTAGAAACTAATTTAATAACTCTAAACTTTCGAAAGTTTTCAACAATCTTCCAAATATAGCGTTATTCATCAATTTATACAGGTTCTTCAGAGAATCCTTTGTAATTGCAGTTTGCAATTTAGTGCTAAGATCTAGACAGCTTTTCAGCCGATAGGACTGCTTATATTATATTACTCTATGAACAGCTGTAAATAACAAAAGGTGCAACATGTTGGTTTTCATAATTTTTATAGTTCACAAATGTACCAGGTTTACACAAATTTA
The DNA here is from genome assembly GCA_024586415.1 of Phrixothrix hirtus. Lineage (NCBI taxonomy): Eukaryota > Metazoa > Arthropoda > Insecta > Coleoptera > Phengodidae > Phrixothrix > Phrixothrix hirtus. The sequence continues at coordinate 18,210 of JAHWXV010594851.1, read as the reverse complement.
TTTTATAGTTATTTAGTTTAGTATAGTCTATAGTGTAAGTCTTTAACTGATCATCAATTGAGAAATAGCAAAGACAACGAACACAGATATGAATTTTGTTCTTACTATTATTCAGTTGATTAGCTTACAGGATGTGAAATATCCTTAATTCAAAAGTTATGAAATCTCATTCTCGCACTTGTTGTTGTAATTGATATTAATCTCAATATCAAAAATAAAAATAAAAAAATTAAATCAATAACACAAATAAAAACATAAACAAATTATCAACCTTCAATCTATGAAAGAAAAATAATAGTTTTAAACGTTGCTATAATTAAAGACCAGATTTATAAGCCAACAACCTTTTACTTAAATTCTAATCAATTGTAATAATAAAAATTAAATCTCTAAAATGAATCAACTCAATTCTTCTTTGTTAAGTTATTTAGTCAATCAATCAATTTTATAATAAAGAATGAAAGAAATCTGTCTTAAACTTTTTAAAACTAACCGTAAAAATCAAATAAAACAATTCAACTATTTTATCAATGCTTTAAAATTAAAATTAACTTAATCTAATAATCAAAGAAATTTAGTTCATAACTTCAATTTGTTTTAAAAAGGCTTGAATTTAAATTGTTAAATAATCGTTTAGTGTTGTAATGTAGTCCGCCACTTTTACAATTATAGTCCACTAACCTTTAGTGGAGTTTTGTGAATTTACACCATATACGTCGGGTACTTCTATGTTCCCACGTACTTGTTTAAGTTGTCAAAGATCCTTCCACTCGTGTTAGATACAGTGGTCTTATTATCTTCCATCTCGTTGTAAAATTGCTAAAATTTAATTTAAAATTGTTTATAATAACTTGATTTTAACAATCGTAAACACTTCTTGATTGTTGAATGATGATATTGTTGATAATAATATCCAAATCCTTTGGAAATAATTATTGTTGTTTATTGATTTGTATTTTATTTATACAAGATAGACGTCGTGTACTTTTATTATAGAAATGTAAGTATTTTGCAATAATGTTAATAAAATTAATTATAAATTTCTTCCTTAATTCCAGTTGTAATAATAATGATGAGTTTCAAAATCAACTAAAATTTGTTCAAAAGGTCTTATACGATTTTTTCTCACCTGGTACAAATATTCTGTAAATTATGAATAGGTAAAATTTTCTTTATGTAATATATTTTTTAACTTTAATTATTCTCCTTCTCCATTTCTTCTGTATATTTTTATAATAAAATTCAATTTTACTTTAATTTAAATTCTTTGTTTACCGAAACAACTTGTTTCGGGTTATCACTTCGTACTTTAATCGACTTGGATCAATATAATTATTACTTATAATAAGCTACACAACCTGTACTTAGGATGGTAAAAATGTAACTAACTTCTAATGAAGATTCAAGCAGAAAGTTTGAATAAACTGTCGACTTTACAATATTTTAAAAATTTTCCAATCTTTAATTGGAAATAACATCTTTAATATGTGGTTAAATTAGACTTTGAGAACATAGTTTTGTACCAAATTAATGCCAGATTCTTCCTGCAAAGCCTTAATGGATAATTTTATAATTATTCGGTGCCAAATTAATCAGACACTAAAATTGTTTGCAACCACGATAAAGGATTTTAATATTTGCAACATTTTGTGCAAAATTTCAATGAAATGGTTGGAAAATACTTCTATAATTTTCTACGGCTTCTTGTAATCACTATTTACATAATTATTTTGCAGAAAATTTAGTTTCTTGAGCGTATGATGCATTTAAAGCTTCACACACTTTGTTTTTATATTACATTGTTATTTTGTTATATTGTTTAAATGTTCGTATTGTAATCTTTATTTACATGAATTTTATAATTTTTAACATATGCATTAATTAATTTTATCCCTTCACTTAGAAGATCTTTAACATTAACCTCAAATTTTCATATTTATTTAAATTGCTACAAATAGTTAAATGTTCATATATTTTATCTGCATGGGTTTACTAACATAGTATTCTAACTATTTCTTAAACTAACATTTATATACAATTGTTTAATTTGAAATTTGATTTGAGGTTGAGGTTCCAATTGTGTAGCAAGCCTGACAGTTTTTCACAAACAGCTTGAATACTTCAGAAATTGCAGCAGCTGGGTCGTCAACTTTTTGCGTAAGTAGATCTACAGGACCATCAAATCCAAGACATGCATGAAGGAATTCAAATCTTTCTTTGTTCATTATACACCTAATCATCACTCTTCCTGTGCCGTTGGTTGCAAAGAGAGTGTTAATGTTTTCATTGTTTGATTTGAATGATGACGCAAATGCTAATACGCCAAGAAATGCATAAAACTCTATTTTATCTATGTCCTTTATGGTTGGCAATTTTTTATTTTTGTATTTAGCTCGTTCTTAAACTATTTTATGGTTAGTCCATTGCATAATTATGTCACAGATTTCATCTGTAAATAGCATTTTCCAAACAATAATTGAGTCAGCCGTATTTCCTATACGAGCGTAAGCACGCAGGTCAGGTAAGTTTATAACTATATTGTGGAGCGCCGCCCTCTATAGGAAGTACTAGGTTGACTTGACCATTTGAACTTATTTTTTCCATAATAGTATTTAGCATCCTTGATTTCATTTGTTACTTCATCATCTTTATCGGCTAAAGTATAAACATATATAAAATATATCATAATAATAATATTTATATACCTTCTACTTCTGAATCCGTTTCATGATTACTACTTATTGCAACCCCTTCATCACAATCTGTTTCTATGTCACTACACTCAGTATCTAGTTCATCACACCACTTTGGAAGCTGTTTTTCATAATTCGGTTCATGAAATCTAACTCCGTTGGAGGTATCGGGTTGTTGATTTATTAGGAATATTAGTACACGCACACTAACCATACGTCTTAGAGATGGCAAATAAACTTTTATGTAACATATTTTTGATTCACAGCACTTCTACGTGACTAACTTAACAGTGCTGATCAAACATATCACAACTTGAAATTATCTAAGTCGATGACGTTGTAAACTAAAAGGAAGGTGTAGATACTCTGACAGACGGCAGTTAGTACTTAAAGGTTAATTGTTAACTTATGGTGTTTATGGAAAGCTGTATTTTGAAATCCCGTTGTCAGGAACTGCCGTGCTCTAACATTTAAAATTTTAAACTAAAATTCTAATTTGAATTTCACGGACACTTGTCTATATTTAAAAAGCTTACTTCTGCCTTTTGCTTGTTATCGATTTTCTACCGCATATGGGCATTTATGTTTACAACCTGCTTTTAGTATTTGTCTTATTCTGTTATGTAATGGTTGGGTTCTTCCGACGTTCGCTAAAGCCTGGCAGGTATTCGTCGTATTTCTGACTAGCTTAATTAGCAATTGTATTTTTAATTCTATTAGTTCACCACAGGGACCTCTGCTCATATGATAGAACGTTTCCTAACTTCACTTTAAGGATGAACACCAACTGTTGCTGTTAAGATCTCTCAGGCATTGTCGTTAATTGGACCAAGATACTATGAATATAACTTTTAGATAAGGTCGTGGTTTTTCTTTTCTGATTATTACGTTGTTATAATCGCCGCATGAAAATCTTTTGTACTGCAATGTTACAATTATACTTTTCAAGTAGCTCTTCGTAAATTCCTGAACTATGCGGAGAACTTAATATTTAGATTTCATAAGTAGATTTTGAGGTGGATTTGCAGAAATCTCTAATTTGCAACAACTGTATTGTCTTGTCGTTCCTTACGCCAACAGTTATATATATTCAATTCATGCAACATGTCAGTTTTCGACTAACGCATGAGCAATATATGTCTCCATAGTTTATGAATATTTTCACTTCTATAAAAATTTTTTTTGATTAAATAGTAGTTATTAAATTGGAAATATTTGGTAGGTGTAATTGTGTGTAAGGTAATGCCGACTAATAATCATTATAATTACTTTTCTTTATTTTTAATGTCCCAGTATGTCACGTACTATGAAATCTTTTATTATCCAGCAATAATTTTTTTTCATTAATAGTTTAAAGTCCAGATTTTTGTGCACTTACATACAGCCACATTTTCTCGAGAAAAGCAATTGTTTGTTATGGGCATTCGGTCCATTTGTATAATAGAATTTTTTTTACCTTTAGCGATTAGTGTTGTATAGCACAGTAATCTAATTGATTAACCCTAAATTAATGGTTTAGGCTAGTTTCCGTTCACTAAAGACGAAGTTGCTATTTTGATTCATATGCTAACATCTTCAATACGAAGTATATTTAATAAATTCTTTTGTGTTAGCTTTAATCTCGTAAAAAAGCGATTCACTAACTTTTTACCCGAAAATATTTAACTTAAGAATCCTTGTGTTAGACCGGATGCTGAAGGAAATTATTCCTTATATTTTGTGCTTGCCTTAATCCGACAAAAAGGCGCTTTCATAAACTATTTGTTTGATTTATGCATTCCCACGGGAATATAAAGTACTGTTGTTATATTTAATTTTGCTTCAAATAATGTCCTGCCAGGAACTATTTTGTGTTAGCCTTAATACGGCAAAAAGACACCATAATTAACCATTTGCTTGATGTTCGTATTCTTCTTAAGTTTTAATCACTATTATGCAATTGAGTTGTTGACTTCACCACACCCTGGTAGAATAAATGTTATTGTTTGATATATTGCTTATTTATTTTCTACGATCAACAGCGCCTCCACTTTTTCAGCTGGGTAGAACATTTTGCTGCCGGACTAGCCCTAGAGCTTGGTAAGATTTAAGGTAGAGTAAATACGTCACACAACTTGTCGTTCAGGCGTGTGTTGCTTCTGCGTTTTTGCAAACAACTGGCGCCCAACTTTCCTTTTCTTTGGACTCAGTTGGATTTAGGGAATTCACGATGCCACGAATTAATGGTTTTTAGTATTTCAAAAAATTTTCTGTAAACGCGATGCGTTTAATAAAATATAAAGGCAGTACGAGATTAAAAACTTTTGATCAAGCAATCACGAAATGTTTATACAGAACCAACATAGTGTTCTTATAAAGGTGGTGCAAGGCCAACGATCTGATCAACGAAAGCGTACAGGCCTCCGATTGTTACACTTGTGTGGAATTAATTATGTGCATCAGATTAGTCTACTTTAATTTAATTAGATTTTGTTAATCCAAAATGGTCGTAAATTTTTAGCGTATTACATATACGAACTATATGGGAAATTTTTAATTCTCAAAAATTTACCACTAAATAGTTACAACTCAAACTTCGGAAGCGTTCCTTTTTGTCTCAAGAGAACTACATCCAAGTATTGCTACTCCGATTTTGGAGACATTCTGTTCCTGGATGCTGCAAGCACTTTTTCTATTGTCGAAATTATTGCCGGATTTTCGATTATTGAACTATTTCCCTGATTACTAGTTGCATGTTTAACAAGTCTAAACGATTAGGTTACAGATTTATAATTTATAGAATCGGTTACGAGCTTATTTATATATGTTTGTAAAAGGATCCATAAATAATATTTGGAGTATAATTAATGAATTAAGTAAATTGTAGAAGCAGTCTTCCCCAAAAAAGTTGATTAATGTAAGTTTATTAAATATAAAATAAATGCCAATAAGTTAATGAGTTTATCGGACAATAATCAATATAATGCGCTCTTGAGATTGCATTATATTGAATATTACTCAATAAACTTCATTAACTAATTGGCTTTTTATTTACATTTAATAATATCACATTAATCAACTTTTTTGGGAAAGACTTTAATTCTACAATTTACTTAATTCATTATTTATATATGTTTTGGTTCAATTTTTGTAATTTTTATTTCAATCGATAGAACCTCGATTGTACAGGTGCAAATTTTTAAGATAGCTTTGACAGCAACATTCCATTATTTCTAATTTGTTTATAATGCATAAGATTCCTTAAAAGTATCATTATGCATTAGTTAATAACATATGTTTCTACGTAAATTTGTATTAACTTCCCAGAACTGGCAAATGTATCTGGTAATGATTTTTTATCGATGGACCTCTCCAAAATTAGATTGAGTTTATCCACAGGGCTTTTCTCTTAGAAATAGGTGTTTTATTTGCAATGGATGTTAAATGTTTAATGCACAAATATATTATTTGTTTGGAACAATAAATTATATAACCGTAACTATTTTGGGTTAAATATAATTTAAATATTACTAGAGTTGAAATTATTTTTGCACAAACTGGAATATGAAATTGTTAGACTTAATTTTTCTAGTCATTTGACTAAAATGAAATTAGAAGAAAAATTTACATTATAATTTATATAATGGATACTTACGTTGTAACCTAAAACAAACAGATATTTACATAATACAGTATATATCAACAAGATTTTCATTTTAACGAAGTGATGTTAGTTTTAAGAGTTAAAACAGGTAGAATATATTCAGAATTTATCTGATGTCACTTTAGTCACTAAAAGTTAATTATTGAGTTCAAGGTAATTCCAAAAATCTGTAATTAAGCTTCTATGAATTGCAATATTGTTACACAGTGATACGCACGTTTCAAAATATGCATTCGACTGATTTCCCTCGTATTTACACGAGTTGTGTGGGAGGCACAATCGGACATTTATACTCAGTGATATGAAAATACCAACACCAAGAAGGCGTAGGAATTATTTGATCAAACTTAACAAAAACTTTTAACTACGGGAAGGTAGCAATTGATTAAAATTTTAAGGAAAAATAACAAAATCTAAACATAATTTTTATTAATAATGGGCTGTTCCCCCTTTTTGGTTACAACCTCCCTCATTCTTCGTGACATCAAATTAAGCGTATGGTCGATTTCCTCTTGAGGTATTGTGTCCTGAGCAACCTATACTTCGTGCTGTAGAGCTTGCAGCTCTGCGAAGAGTGCAGCAAGTTACCCAGTCTTCTCCCCATAATGTTCCAAATGTGTTTGATGGGAGAAATATCGGAAGATCGCGGTGGCCATAGCAAGAGATTGAAATTATCCTATGCAAAGCGGTCCATAGAATGTCTTGTAATATGGCGACGGGCATTATCCTGCTGGAAAAGTGGGTTTTCCAACTGCTGAATAAATAGAAGAATATGTGACTCTACCACCTCATTCACATATCGTTGGGCGGTCATATTACCTCGGATGAATACCAAATGAGACCTACTCCCATAAGGTATAGCACCTCATACCATAATCGCCACAGTGTGGTGGACATGCCTCGTAACAGAGAATTCAACATTGCGACGTTCCCCACGTCTTCGTCTGACCTTCATACGGTCATCATGCATCCCCAAACAGAATTTGGATTTATCCCTGAATACTCCCCTACGTCACCCCAGGTTTAAGTGCAATTGCAACGTACACAGCTCCAAATGTTGCTGTTGGAGTTGAGCCGTTAGTGGTAACACAAGATGTGGCCGATAGGATTGCAAGCCGCAAGCTCTTATTCTGTGCTAAACCATTCGAAGAGTTGCAGGACGACCCCAGTTAGCTAAAGGTTGATTGGAAATTGATCTGGTACTCGAGAATCGGCCTCTTGTTGCCATAAGCCGAAGATGGCGATCCTGACCTCATTTGTTCTTTTTCGCCCCCATTTCCGTTTCCGCGATGTTCCTGACCCTCCCTAGTCCATGCCTGGTAGCAGCGGATAATAGATAATGGATAATGGATTGGTTCCGATTAAGACAATTTGCAATTTCTTTGAACGACAAACCACCTTCTCGCAAACTAACAATACGAACTCTGTCAAATTCGCTTAATTGACGGCAATTTCTACGTTAGTGTATTCTAGGCATGATCACATCCTCAAAACAAACGATTACAACGGAAAACGTTAAAAAACTGAACAAAATCTCGCACAACATACACCAGATAACATTGCTAGAAAAAACTGGAAGAACTGTCAGATAAGTCATTATTACGTGATCCATAATAATGAAATTTTAACCAATTATTACCTTTTAGTAGTTAAAAGTTTGTACCAAGTTTGGTCAAAAAATTCCTACGCCTTCTTGGTGTTGCGATTTCCATGTCAGCGAGTATATATTGCGACCTAAGGTTGTCTCAATAGCGCTTCTAAAATCGTCGAACACTAATATGAAATTTCAAAAACTAATACATGAGCGTACGGCAAATCAGTTAGAACGTAATCTCTTAAAACGAAAAGAATACATTTTTTAAAATAGTAAAGGTCCCTAATCCTAACCAGAAAAGTTAAACCAGTAGAGTGAACCGTTTTAAGGTATGTCTTTATTAATAATGTCCTTTACCCTTCTTTACAGATATTTGCTGATAAATCAACCATCGACTTTACTTGCACGTTGTATAAGCAAGTTCTTAAAGATGCAAGCATGCGTATTGTATGTAATACTCTAGTGATAACTTCTATAAATATGTGAAAGTAGAAATGCGAGGGCAATTTCTTTAGTATTTTACTTAGCTATAAAAATAAACAGTTGGCGATTTAATAACTACCTGTTTCACACATAACTACTTGCTCTACATGGGGGCCCGAAAAATGATTCACAGCTATTATGAAGTCTCGATCCGAAAAATACGCCTTCCTCAAAACCCTTTTATAAGTTTTCAATAAAGTGAAGACAGATCGAACTAAATTTTGACTGTAAAATGGATATCTGATTTCGGTAAATCCACATTCCAGAATGTCTCAATGACATCAGTAATACGAAAGTTGTCATTCAATGCCAACCCTTTAAGTTTGTAAGGTTGTGATCATTGTTCAAGTAAGCTTCTCTCAGGCATTCTAGTATTTTGCAATAAATGGATGATTTTTTCGTTTTTCATACATCGAATTAATGAAACTGCTTCGTTTACCCAGTAAACAGTAGTCAAGTTATACCCAGATATTTCCATTTGCAAAAGCACCTGTTCTAATATGAGTAACTTCGGAATCCAGCATGTAGGGTTTTTTATTCCTAAATAACAGTGCAAAATACTAAAAGTTTCTTTTCTGAAATTTGAGTTTCTTCTGTAAACACCGATAACTTTATTCGTCGATCTGTTGGAATCGACTCTCTTCATATTTTGATTTAACTGGTTTTCCGTTGCTTGTCTCTTCTTCAGTCTCTATATCTCAAAAATAACATTTATCCTTTCGTGAATTAAGAACTTTATAACACACCAATGTTTTAACTAAACTTCATTCACTGATGTAGTACTGAAAGTTTATTGAACTGAGATATAGCTTTAAATACACGTTTATAAATGTCAAAACTACTTTTAAAATGAACAAAACTTCGTCAGTCTTTCATAATTGTAGATTATATTAAAGATGACCTCATTTAATTTCAAAAGATATGACTTGCGAGGAAAACAACAGTACTTTGCTACGTGATCAGTAAATGCCTTTGGCCATTTTGTTTAGTTTTATCCTTTTTTCGTCTGCTGTAAATCCACCGTGTATTACCTTTCTATTGAAGTTTATGCCGAGTTATTGATTTATATTGTGATTTAACGGATTACTGCTTGAAAACTCTACATCATAACACATATTTATAATTTAGTTAAAAATGTAAGAAACTAGGCTATATTAACTATTAGATAGGTTATTAAATAATATTTTAGACAAGAGATCAGAAACCTTATGTGAATATTTATAAAACAAAACTGGTTTAATTGCTTTAATTAAAATTTTCCGGTTTAATTTTGTTAAAATTTTCGGTCTAGATAAACATTTGTTTTCGTCAAAGAAATGCTGAAAATATGGTTTTGACACAAGGAAAGATGACAGTACGTGTATTGTAAATTATGTTAATATTTGTCGAGTAATTTCTGTCAAGGAAGGCAAGCTTTTAGCAAAGAGCCGTTTGAAACACTTACTCAACCTTAACTAAATATTTGTCATTGTTCTAAGTTAATTTCTATTAACTTGGTAGACTATACATACTCGTATATACATCCGCGTATACGCTTGCTTCATAATAATATTAGGTGCATTGTATTAGACGTCATTGGTAAATTTGTGCTTAGTTCGTATGTGCTTGTTTACGCAGGAAAGCATAGTTTCATTTTACTTTGATGCTTTAATTAGTTCTCAAGTAATAGGATGTACTTGAATTAGGAATGGCATTTAAACAATTTGCTATTAATAAACAGTTCGTTCAGTAAATTATAATTATATTATCTTTACATATTGTATCTTAAAATAATTAAAAACTAAATAATTCATTAAAACTGAGTAAATGGATTATTGATGGATTACAGCAATTATAAGTGGCATTTCTTTTTTAAATTTTATCTAAAACTTATACCTTTGGATAAGTTATTTAACGGATTTTGTGAAAGTTTTGAATACGTCCAAGTATAATTGTAGTTACTTGATTTAAATTATAATTTCATAATTTCTCACAAATAGAGGTAGTAGTAGTGTTATTTTCACATTAATATCTGATGGCGCTACATCCGCGACTAACTTCTGAATGTAGTCGTCGACTAATTTAACTGGGTCCGTCAATAAATTCTAGTAGTGTACGACATTTATAGTTCGTTGTTCTATAAGAAAGTCTATATATATGAAGCACCATTTATATCTAAAAACCGAAGCTATGATTTTGCATTCTGAAACTGTAGACTTTGATTTTTCGGCTTTAGTGATAAAGGATGATGCCACTGCATTGATGCTCGTTTGGTTTCTTTCGTTAATAATTTAAAAGGTATTGTGGTTTAATCTCTTAAATTTATATATAAATCTACTTATAACATTTTTGTACAATTATCTGGACAAATTTTGGCAAGTTACGCTGTAACCATTTAAAACAAAGTTGGGTTTTTTACCTTCTAGACTTCTTTAAATACATTTTCTAGCGCGTTTTATGACAATCACGGGGCAAGGCTAACGTCAAAATGCGCTGAACGTTGTATGTTATTAGGAGGCGGGAAGCTCATAAAGTAGAATTAAGCTTTGCAAAGTTTAAAGAGTATTAATTGTAAAGTTCATTGTGAAGAATGTACCGCTATAAACAAGTTAGGGCAGGAAACAATAAAAGTGTGTAGTGTTTATTGTTTTAGCTAAGTGCTATAAATAATTTACGGTCAAGTCTTAGTCATTTCCAAAGCAAATATTAGGCTTATAACAACCCAAAGTTCGAATATAAAGTTTTTGAAGAATTTTCACGTCATTCATAGGTGATTCCCACGCACCCCAATGTCTACAAAAACTTAGCTATAGAAAACTATCTTTCATCCACCATATAAGTGATCTTTCAATATCACCTTAGTACCACCGAATTAATTCTCGTTGAGAATCCTTTTGACGTTTTCATCAGTTGCACGGCGTAGTTTCAAATTTCGTTTGTCTGTAATGGTTCTATTATCTAAATTACCGTACACTGATGCACTAACTTTCAAGATTTTGAAATATAATGTAAACGATTCATGCACAATAACCATTTTCAAGCCAAACATTATTGATTGTAATTATTGCTAATGCATTCTGTAAATTTTATTAAATTCCTATCTCTAGGGCGCTCACGAAATACCCCTAACAAATTATTGTTTATGGAGTAATCTATACAAATGAGCTGCATTAATAACAAAAGCACCCTACATAGTAATCTGTTTATCATCCCATATTTAAGGCAGTAAGGGTACTGCGGATACATGCAAGCCCAACCTTTATTGCATTGTTTAAGTAATTTATTATGTACCGTTTATAGCTGTCGTATTCTGTGTATTTTGTGTAAGTGTTTCCATAAATTTGTTTTATGTACTGATTTGTTTTAGTTAAAGTTGATTCACATAACTAGATCTTTGCTTGACAATTATTGTGTGCTTAAAAATAAATGAAAATCAAACGAAATGTTAGTGTTAGCAAATAATGATTAAATGTAGTTAATAATAGCCATTAAAAATTTTAAAGATTGACGCGTTCAAGTAATTATTCTGTGCGTAATTTTCAATATACGGGGTGGTCTATACAAGACTTTCTTTATTGTTTGTTAACTACTTACTTGATCACCCCCATGTCAAGTATTAACAGTCTTAGATACGGAATAGTGAGGATATCTACCATTTTACTTCTATATACGGGGTGGATCCCAAGTTTTGGCCTCACTTGACACTAACTGAACAAAAATTAACATAACGGTCTTCGGCCTAGCAAATTGTATATCTAATTTATTCAGCGATTTCATTATATGCTAGAATTGTAAACTGCTTCGGCCAAAGCATAGTGTTTTCTATTTCAGCTTAGGCAACTACCATAATTGCAGTATAAAGGGATTGTCTCCCTCCGCCTTCAATTTAGGGATATAAGCTGTTTTTCAGTAAAACACATAGTAGTAGACTAAAAGAGCTCGTGGTGACCACAGTTACAATGCTTCTAATGCCTATTTTCATCATATAAGTCTGGTTAGGTAGCAATTGAATTACTCGTTTTGTCCGTTTCTGCGTTTTAATTCAAGTTTAGTACGTGACATGCGCCCCATCATACCATTATTGAAGCCTGGTGATAAGCCCTTTGAATTTTGTAAGTTACTACAAGGGTGGATGAAACATGAGCCGGACTTTTGTTTTACCAGTTGGTTGACGGTGTTACCAGGCTATCGTCATGGCACATGTTGGATCTGGATGTCAGAGGAGAGTATTCTAAGGTCCAAGTTTGTCAAAGCGAATTGGTTGTCAGTAGATTGTCACTATTATTAAATTTTTATCACTAGAGGATGTAAAACCTGTTGAAATTTTATGCTAAATAACTGCGCAGCTCGTGTATGATACCCTTTCAAAGACTAATTTGTACAATTGACACAAAAATTTTCACTTGGGCAAGAGTGAGCGGTAAACTAGAATATGCCTATATCTGAAAAGCACAATTTTGGCATAATTGATGATGATCGGCGCCTCATAGTTAGGGAAATTACTGTAACAGCCGTGATGGAAGATTTAACATCAGACCGTCTTGCAATAAAGTCTTTTAGAGCCATATTTTCAGGCATTTGAGTACATTGTTATACACTGGAATTAAAGCAGGCAAACATGGAGTGGTGACAACCTGATGAACTATTATCACAAATATCGAAGACCCGTGGTTTTCAGTAGAAGTATTGCAATGCTTTTTGTGAATGCAGTGGAGCTTTTCTCATAGAATTTCTTCACGAGCGACGTACAATTAACACCGAATACTGTTCCTTGATGAATTGAAACTGGCTATACGATGAAAGACGCGGTACATGTCTATCGGAAGTGTGTCTTCGCCATGATAACGCTCGACCACACACAATTGACTTAACCCGCGCAAAATTGAAAACAAGGTTTTGGGAATCACTCAAGCACCCGCTGTATAATCTGCATTTATCCCGGTACGATTGCAATGTTTAAGCTAATAAAGCAAGCATTTGGAGGAGGCTGTTTTTACGATGACCGCGCTGCAGAATCGTTTGCGCGCAATTGGTTAGAGAAAACCAAATTCGTTCTTAGATAACGGTATTACAAAAATTCTAATTCAATTAGGAAAATGTTTCGACAAGGGTGGAGACTATATAGAAGAATAAGATTAATTAAAATTCTGTTTACTATAATAATAAATTGTTTAAACAAAAAGTCCAGTTAATATTCGATTCGTATTATATTTGTGTTCAATAGCAAAGACTTTTTTTATTTCTGAAAAGTATCCTACGATGCTCACCATTGGTGTACCTAGTGAATAGCACATTGGTGTTCTGTACCGTATAATTAGTAATTGTTTTCATAAAAATTGACTGGGGCGATATCGATCTGTTTATAGATCGAAGTCGTACTCGATCGTAACATTTGCAAATCTCTAACATATCTCTTATATTTACGCATATGCATAACCTCGTATGCCTTTTACGCACAGGCCGTTTGAAACCGTTGCTTTAGGTGCTTTTATGGCTGCAATAATTAAAAAATATTTTGTGCATAGTTACTAGATTTATATAATAGAAATATCGCGATTTGGTTTTCTTTATCGATTCACCCTGTCTTGATTGTAAAGGATACGGCGTGACGAGCGTTCGTTAGAAGAATATAGGAAACTATTTAGACTATGGACTTGAAACTTTATGCTTAAGGGTTATCCAATGTATTGATTTTACTAATATTTTTATATTTCTATCGTTTCCGGTTATGTCGGGTTATTTTAAGCACCTTTAATATTTGATTGCGTAAATTAAATAGGCTGAGGCTCGTCAGAGAGGCGCATCCTACTACATTATCGACACAAATCTGGCCAAAATTAAGGATGTATATTTGTAATCTTAACTTACATATTATTTCTGCTTAAATCTAGTATTGGATATATCTAGGTATCGAAAGATGCTTGTATAAAGTGAGGATACTGAATCAGGTAATGCGCGTGATCGGTACAATTTAAATGATATGGCATATAAATCTCAAATAAATTCAAATGTAATTCAATTTTCCAAATAAATTGTCTCGTTAGCTAAGGTTTGATAACACATTTGTATTTCGTGTAAATAACAATACTGGAGTGACATTACAGCTGATTGATGACGTGATTACTTGTTTCATCACTCCTATTGTATAAGTAAATTCAGGAGCTATTTTTTTAAAGTAATTCATAAATTTTTTGATTTACATCATTTTCTAAATAGAAATTTTTATAAGACTTGTTACAATTTCCTATTGCAATTTAACGATAATAATGATTTTTTGAAATAACCGAATTGTAATTGATAGCAAAGATATTCCTGTAGGATAATTATGATTTCTATTTCTTTCATGTTTTAAAACTACTTAATTTGGGCATGAAATTTTATTTTCAATTGTTTTTAATTTAAATATTTGATAAACTGCTCATAATTTACAAGTTTCTTTATGAATTGGTCATTAAAAATGACTTATCCCTTAAAGAGCGATCTAAGGGAAACTTAACTTGTTATAACTCATTACAATAATTCAAGGTAAAGCACGATATTAAACAAGAACCCTAGAAAATTAAATTAAAAGTTGACTGTTGCTTAAAAGTTTAAAAGTAAGCTTTTCTGCAACGAAATAACCCTTGAAGAGATATCAAAAGGTTTATAATGAATGTAGGTACTTTCTTAAAGTACAATTAAACACTTATTGGCATGCTTAAGTTTATTCTGTAAGTATTTCTGTCTTGCATTATTCCCTGACTTCTATTACTGTTACCCTCCGTCTAAGCCTCATTTCCGTTAAAGCCTTATAGTCAATTACATTTCTTTTGTTTTATTTTCTATAGATTTTATTTTAAATTTGCGTCTGATTTTATTCATAGTACTTGGCTTCCCACTTCAATATACATATACATTTTCTCTATTTTTAAAGTAAAATTACACATTTTAAAGTATATTTAGGTTACATGATTTATTTTAGACTTTACATGTAACTAATATATTTAAAAATAGAATTATTTTTTAAAGATGGCCTTGCACCACAGTGAATGCCAAATAGTTACTATTTTCTAAACAATTGTTTTCATGTATATTTTTAAGAGAAATTTGGCTTTTTATAGTTCAATTTCAAGTGATGCAGCAGCACGATTTATGCAAAACATCAACTAAGAACGGCGAATTTACTTACTATTTGTTTTAGTTTTGACTTTCTCATAACTTTCATTTACCGAACAATATT
Source organism: Phrixothrix hirtus (assembly GCA_024586415.1). Classification (NCBI taxonomy): domain Eukaryota; kingdom Metazoa; phylum Arthropoda; class Insecta; order Coleoptera; family Phengodidae; genus Phrixothrix; species Phrixothrix hirtus. The sequence goes on along the minus strand of JAHWXV010594851.1, from coordinate 2,599 downwards.
TATGAAAAATTATAGATTGTAATCTCTCATTTAGGTAGCTTTGATGAGTGGTACATACTATATCGCATTACGGGAGGCACTGATAGGACCATTACATTTTAAAGCTATAATTTACCGCAATGAATTTTTTACTAATAGTGGTAAGAATATTATGCACCTTTATCCAAGTTTATGTAAATTCTAAAATATCATGTTAACAACTATCGCACACCTTAACTCCCAAATAATAACTTGGAACTTACCCTGCGCCATTTCTATTCTTACAGGTAAGTACTTGATCTTCAATAATAATGACCTAATTTTTATCTTATATTAAAATATTGAAAAATTAATTCAAAATATATGTATAGTTTACATTAAAATCATAAAAATGGCTTTAAAAATGAATTATGATCATACGTAAAACGGTTATTTAGAAAATGCAAAACATCCAGTTGCAACGTAACAAATACATATTAGTTACGTACTATTAAACGCGAGAAAATCCCCAGGGCAGCCTAGTACTTATATGTATTGCAACTAGGTATTACTAACATACGTATTAGGTTTCAAACGATAAATAAGAATAAACACAGTAATTGCGGCGTTATGTGTGTGAAATTGAAAATATTATCATGTTATCAAGAATTACGTGATTATTTTTAATCTTAGGCTGTATGAATATCTAAAGACCCTTGAATTGTATTTATTTAAAACAAAGATTATATTTGCATACATTACTTATTCATAAATGTCCATGTGATCTCAATTTCTACAAATTCAATGACTTTTAATTCGATTGTTATTAAAGGCCCTTAATTAAAACATTTTGTAATAGTTTCAATTTACAAAACTTGTTTATCAAAATAACATGGGTCAGTGCTGTCAGTAATATGGCGCGTGGGCAAAACAAATACTTCCTGCGTATAAGTTACCAGTGTTTAACGTAGACGTATACCCTGCGTAAATAATAACGCCGTATTTTCGTTTTTATTGAAATTGTGGGAAATATATTTCTATGCAATTTGAATTTCGTTTTATAAAAGGTAATCTCCTTGGTTGACTCATTTTTAAAACTAAAAAGGGAACAATTTCTGAATAAAGTCGTTGTAAATGTGGTAAAATTATGACACCAGGATGTATCAAAATATATTTCGAAAACAAATTATTACAATTAAATCAGTCTTAACCAAAAATGGATTCCTTAGTAATCATTTCCAACTTTAATTATTACTTAAGCATTGTTTATTTGTTTGTGTTTTCGAAAATAAGACGCACCTGTCTGTAGAATATCAGTCATTTTAAGCACTATTACATACTGCTAGCTGGAGTACAATAGTGACATTTAGATAAATCTACAACCTGCAAAATACTAAACAAAAAGATAGATATACATAAAGTAATAATTGTATTCGGAACATTTTAAAGCTTGGATGATCATACGAAATTCCATATAGTTTGTATTTATTTATATAAACAGAGAATAATGCATAAAAACGTTTTAATATTCAGTACCTACGCATTACGTGCATTTAATGAAATATTTTATATAAACATGTGAATATTTTAAAATATATACATGTAATCGAATTGAACAATTTTTGTTATAGGTGCAGAAATATTTGTACTTTTATAGTTTTAAGTTTTAATCCCTCAATAATAGCATGAAAATTCCAAACTGTTGAAAGTACTACCTAAGATTATTATCAAATTTTAATTTAATTTAATTTTAAAAACACAATAGTTATAAATGATTTATTTCTTGTAATTGATTCTATATAAGTACTTTTTGATGTCCATAATATAAAATCACACACACACAAACACACACACCACACGTACACGTAACCGCACGCGCAAGCTCATTCCCCTGGTCAGCATTCTGCACCGTTTGTTATGAATGGCGTGACGGAGTCAGTAAAACGTCTAACAGTAGGCTGCTGCATTTAGGGTCTCGCCTCTGGGCATGCAGTTGATGAGGAGTAAGACCTTACAATTCCAAAATACCGTAGCTATAAACTTCCTGGTGCTCAAAATTTGTTTTGCTGTTTTCAATTTTATTGGGGACCTCGAATGATGCCAATCCATTGGCTGGTGCTTTGTTTCTGAAATGAAATGTGACATCCAAGTCTCATCACCAGTAACAATGTGATTCAAAAGTTCATTACTATTCTTGTCATAGCGACAGAGAAAGGTCAATACCGCTGCCATTAGTTTGGTTTTGTGGTCGTGTGACAGAATTCGAGCAACCCACCTGGCGCACACTTTGTTATAGCTCAGATCTTCCCTAACAATTTCGTACAACACAGTTCTTGAAATTTCAGGAAAGAACGGTGCAGTCCACTAATTGTGAAACACCGGTCTTCTTGAAATTTTGTTTCAATCTTTGCTTTGACTCCGTCATTCACAACTGAGGGCCTGCTATTTGTTGACATGATTAATATCTTTCATAATAATAATGTAAAAAAAATTAGAAACAGTAAATGGAAGGTTCTAGAATCATCTAGAGTGTTTTCTTTGTAATAAAATAGGCGATGTAATGGCAATGACTCATTGCGGTAACCGATACCTGTCAATTAGTTAGGTCAGCAATGAGTCATAGCATTACAAATTATTACAT
>JAHWXV010594808.1:0-10532 GCA_024586415.1 Phrixothrix hirtus | reverse complement strand
ATGCTTCTGACTAATTGTACGACCTAGAAATATTTAGTCAATCATTGCTATGTAACTAGTATCGAACAAAGTAATTAAAATTATACCTTCACTTTCGATTTACTCATTAGTTACTATCTTGTTCATTTTCCTTGTGTTAGCTTGGCAGAGTCTCAAAGTAATAGCGTTGACTAATTGAATAATCTGATGATGCTCACGCAAAAAATACTACGGCATTGATGTCGAGCAAAGTGATTATCATTCCTTCACTTTGAATTTACTTTTTCTTGCCTTTTTTCATTTCGTTTTCTTGGTTCTGCAAAGCCTCAAAGTAATATCGCTGATTAATTATATAATCGTATGGTGACAAATTAAACAATACTATGATCAGCATTTCTTCCATTTTCGACTTACTCATTCTTGAGTTCTTCATTTTTGTTCTCTTAGTTTGACAAAGCCTCAGTGATATCTCTGATTAATTGTGTCACCAGGTAGTATCCAGCCAACCACTTGCTCGCCATTCACATAGAAGAAAACAACGAGCATAGTATTCATCTTCTTCAATGTCTGAGCTTTCTAGTGCCTCAAGATAATAACGCTAATTAACTATATGACTGGATGGTTCCCAATCAAACAATACCACGCCATTCATATTGAGCAAAATGATCAGGATTTTTTTCGTTTTCGACATTCATGCCTTCCTTGTTAATTTTCGTTATCTTGGTTTGACCAAGCCTCGAAGCAATATCTCCTGGTGGTATTCAGTCAACTACTAACACGCCATTCACATAGACGAAAACAATTAGTGTGGCCAACGTTTTTCAGCTTGCTCATTTCCATCCTGAGCTTGGCTGCGTCTCTAATCAATCATTGCCATGTATTGAACAAACCGATCAAAATTGCCTTCACTTTCGATTTACTCACTATTTAATACCTTCTTCATTCTACTTGTGTCAGTTTGTGAGAGCCCCAAACTAATAGCGTTAACTAATTGAATAATCTTATGATAACCAAGCAACTGGTATCGAGAAAAATGATCATCATATTCTTCATTTTCGGCTTATTCATTCTCGCTTTGTACATTTTCGTTCTCTCAGTTTGGTAAAGCTACACTGATTAATGTTATGACCTGGTGATGCTCAATCAACCATTACATGCCACTGGTATGGAACATTTTCGATTTACTGGTCATTACCTTCTTGGTTCTCCTTTTATCCGCTTGGCACGATCTCAAAGTGATAGTGCTGACTAATTTTATGACCTGATGGTACCCATTTAGTCAACTGTGCCAATCATATTGAGCAAAATGATCAACATTTCTTTTACTTTCGACTTACCCATTTTGGCCTTCTTCATTTCCGTTCTCTCGAATTGGCAAAGCCTCAGTAATATCACTGACCTGATGACACTCAATTAATCGTTACTTGCCACTTACATTGAGCAAAGTAATCAATGATGTCTTCATTTTAGCTTTCCTCATTCTTGCCTTGTTCACCATCGATATCGAGCAAAATGATCAACATTCTCTTTACTCAGTTTTTTAAAGCCTAAAGGTCAATTGTATCACCTGGTAGAATCAAGTTAACCATTTCCACGCCATTGATATTGAACAAAACATTCAACATTGCCTTCACTTTCAACTTGCGCATTCTCGCCTTCTTCATTTTCATCCTCTCAGTTTGGCAGAGCCTCGCAGTATTATCGCTAATTAAATGTATGCTCTGGCGATGCCCAATTAAAACATACCATGCCACTGACATCGAACAAAGTGATCAATATTGTTTTCTATTTCGATTTTCTCATTATTACTTTCTTAATTCTCCTTCTCTCAGCTTGTCAGATCCTCAAAGTGATAGCGTTAACTAATTTAATGACGTAATGTACCCGGTCAACATACTGCGCCATTGCTATCGAGAAATATGACCAACATTTGCTTTATTGCCGTCTTACTCATTCTTTCCTTCTTCATTTTCATACTCTCAGTTTGACGGAGTCAAAAGTAATATCTGGTGACTACAATCAACCTTTACCACGCAGTGACTACGTAGACAACAATAAAAATTGCTTTCATTTTCGACTTACTCATTTTGCCTTCCTTATTCTCGCTTACGTCACAATTTTCCGATTTTCAAATTTTACTGGAGGCTTCACATCACGTTACATCTGATAATCTGTTCCAGAACTCAGTTTCCACTGCGAGTCGTTTCATAAAGTCGATAAAAATGTGCTTCCAAGCATTTTCCTATTCAAGGCTGTGATTTTTGAACCATTTTGGTGCAAGCATTTTGTATTTCATCCTAATACTTAATCGGTCATCTGTATCTTTACGAATGTCTTTTAATTTAGCTGCGCGAGTTGAATAATAATCCGAAATTAAACATATCTCGAGTAGGCTTTATAGCGCTTTAATCATGTCAATATTTTTGGAATGATTAATTTAACAAAATTTACTTGAACCGCAAATATTATAACTTTACGTTTAAATAATATTCGCTGAATATGGTATATACGGATAAACTTTGAAATTATATAATTGTTTGTATAAGGAATATAAATAAGGGATCTCTTAGCTCTAATGATACTGGTAGTATCGATTTTGGGCTAACCCAAATGCGATTATAAACAAATTTCACGCCATTTACCTAATTAGTATGCTGTGGTACTGTCATTTAAGGAAACTCAATTTAATAAAACCATACAGTAAGTATAAAGTAAATTTTTAGTGCCTAAACAAAGATGTCACTTGAAATATTTATATGGATATCTACAAATTATGTTTGAATATTTGGAAATCTAATTTGCGCATTTGGTACTATCTATCCTATTGAAAATTATGGGTTACATTTTACGATAATTTAGCTCTACGAATAGGTATTACTATGGCTTTGTGGTAAATTTTCATCAAAGGAATAATATCTAGCTGCACTTGCTTTTTCTTAATTACGGTTACCATCAATGATTTGCGTATGTAAGTAAAGTAGATCTAGTGTCACTTGTAAAGGACTTGACTCCAATCTCTCTTGATACTTTATTCAATGCAATGGTGCTTTGGCTACAAAGCGATAATAAGAACTTGTATTATAGAGATTATTTTGTAGATACTAAAACCGAAAGTAAATGCGCCGTAAAAGAAAGTAAACATCTAGACGAGGATATAAAACTATATGAATCAGAAAAAATTCGTTATAACAGCTTAATCGTACGGAATGTAATTCAGAAATAAACACAAATGAAATTTTATTTGTTATATTTTACAGCCACGTCGCGTCGCGTCGTTGTAGAACTTGTCAAAGTTAAACTATTTCTCCTTAATTGAATCTTGCAAATCAAAGCTACTGGAACTTCAGATTAGCATATTAAAATACCAGGGTTACCCTGAAATATTTTTGTATAGGAAAATCGTGCACTCGCGAAAACTTGGCGTCGTGACATATTGACGAGCGATAATTAATTATAAAAAATAACCGGTGGAACAGAATAAAATTTCGTTCAGTTCTTGATGATGAACCACTTCCTCGAGGCACTGTAAAAGGGGCGAACTTCTACTTATTGAAAAGTGGACGATACCAGCCTCACTCCTAATGGTAGACTTTTGTTGAAGAACACATTTAGAAAAGTTCCATGCCGAAATTAAAGCTCAAGGTTAATGTCAAACTTCTCGATTTGATTTTAATTCAGAAAGGAATTATTTCGCATTAGAGCTTACTTGGAAAGCACAAGGGCAAAACTTTAATTCCTACGTTTGGACGAATTTCAATTTATTTAGTATTTCTTAGTCAGTTTACCTGAATTTTTTAGTATTTATATAACTAGTATTTATTTGGTCTAAGCATAAATAACTTACACATATGTAAACCTTCAAAAGCTATTTATTCAATCTATAAAAAATTGTATACAGGGTGATTTTAAAACCCACCGACAAACTTGAATTATACATGCGGGAATAGTTGTAAAATTCTTTTTAAATAATTCCTAATTGTTTCCATGAAAATCGCTTTTAAAATAAAGTTACCGAATTTTTTGAGAGCCACTGCAATAGCGGATAACTGATTGTGTCCTTTCAAGTGAATATACACATGAAGCAGTTATTACGTCATTCTAAAACAAACTAAATAAATTAAGGATATTAATTTCATTTATAGGTTCGCCTTCAGTTATAAACGTATGCATTGTTAAATTATCAGAATTTTTGCGTTTTATCACATGCTTTTAATGTTTTCTGTTACCGAATGTAATAAATTTTAGTTGTGTGTTTATTGATGTAATTGAATTTAGGTTCAAGTTGTGTAATAATGGATAGATTATAATAAACAAATTTTTTAGTAAACTGTGTAACTTTATACATTTTGAAAAATTTGTGTTTTCTTTTTCAATAAAAATTGACAATCAAATAGAACAAGACCAGCCAATTAAAATGATTCTAAAACAAGTTGCCATGATTTGTCAAGTTTAATAGCATCGTTCTTTCTGTTGAAATTATTGGACTTTTTATATATTTCTATTGCCTTAGTTGAAGTCGAGGATAATAATTAGAAACTTTAGCTAATATTTCTATATTGAAATTAGACACAATGTTTTATTTAACAGCGAAGCGTTGCATTAATCGATAGCTTCCACGTTATTATACAACTATTACGCGAATTGTGCAAATATTTTGTAGATCTCTTCTAAAAACGCAAGCGCTTCAGTTCGCAATGTAATTTGAGAAAAGGAAAATATCCTTTGATTCTAAAATGTGGTACTCGAAACAAATGCAGTTCAACTGCTTTGATTTTGTGATTATAAAACCTACATTCGGTGTAATTTAAAATTATACATGTAAAAGAATCTCTTATAACAATGAAAAATCCTTTGTAATTTTTTACGAATTTTAAAAACTAAAATGATCCAAAAAGTATTCATCAAAGTGACGGTACCTATAAACATTTTGATATGGCCTTTAGTAATTGAATGTGTTTAAATAAATATTAAATGTTCAGTTTTTGTCTCCATGAAATACGAACTAATAAAGTTGTAGGTCATTGTGCATTGAAATAGGTTAGTTTTACTTAAATAAATAAATACAGTAATTTGATATTATTGAACATCTTATTTATTCTGTAATACGTAGTATAAATTAGATTATGTCTAGACATAATTCATTTGTATATTTATTTTCTGGCAGTTCCCCAACTGTGGACATCTTCAAGTGTTATATTTTATGGGAATTTCCTATTAATAGACGTGGTTAGACCTCTAAAGTACCGTGTTAAAATTTGTCAGTGGATTTTAAAATCACCCTGTGCAATAAGAAAAAACTTCATTGAAAATAATATACAAACAATATTTTTAATTGTTCCATTGGCTGCCGCTGTGTATATTTCGCGCGTGTAGAAATGCGCATGCGCAACGGTTCCCTGCATCCTTTAGGCAAAAGTAGACTACATTTGTGGTAGTAGCGTTACTTTGGGTTGTTAATAGTGTGAGGTTAAAATATCTAAGACAATTGAGTGGCATGCCAACTGTGAAGTACGGTCTGTGATTCGGTTTTTAACAACAAGTAACGTGTCAGTGGCGAACATTCGCAGTTAGATATGCAATGAGGGACAGGAAAGTGCGTAAATGAATAAGGACATTAAAGGATGGGCAGGACAATGTATATGATGAACTGTGACCGACCCGACTTTTTGTAATTACAGACGAATTGGTACGCGCAGTTGACGCAAAGATTCATAAAGACCGACGGTTCACTATATCCAGTTTGTCACTGGAATTTCCACAAATTTCAAGATCAGTGCTGTACAAAATCGTTCCTGAAAACTTGAAGTTCGAAAAATTGTGTTTGCCATAGTTTCCCAAGCTGAGCTCTGAGGAACACAAAAAACTAAAATAGCCACCCCTTGACATTTATAACAAGATACAGTGAGAAATGAGATAAACGTTTACACCATATTCTCATAGGGGTCGAGACATGGATGTCTCACATGACTAGAAACAAAGCAGCAGTCAATGAAATCGCTACACCCGAATTCTCCAACCAAAGTGGAAACCAAACAGACAACTTCAACACGAAAGTGTGTTTTGGAATAGGCATAGTTTCTGTTAGTAAATATTATGCCACAGGGCACAACCATAAATTGATTAAGCTTCCGCGAGTTATACAGAATAAGCGACGTGGCCTACTATCAGCTGGAGTATTGTTACTACATGACAATGCACGACCTCAATCTGCTGATCAAATACAAGAATTAATGGGATCTTTTAAATAGAAGCAAATAGACCACCTATCGCACAGAACGATCACCACCTGTTCCGCTACCTGAAACAATTTTTTGCTGGTTAGCATTTTAACACCGATAACAACAGTTGCAAATTGGATGTTTGCACAGACGGCCAAAATAATAAAACGCTATAATAATTGTTTAAACAAGAAAGAAAACTATGTAGAAAAATAGTTTAAGGTACAAGGAGTGAAATAAATAATAGTTTTTAACAATATCTTTACTAGTTTTGTTTTTATTGAAAACCGGACCTTACTTAAAAAATATCCCTCGTATATGAAAATAAATGGTTTGCGTTAAAGATTATTATCCAGGTCAACTATGTTGACCCAACCTTTGCAATTTCTTAAAAGTAATTTTAATCCTAAACTGTCAAATATTCTATCATTTGAGAAGGGAATCTACCCTAAAATTAAGAATGAAAAATTGTCCTGCTTATTTACAACGGTAGTTATAGAAAGTTGTATCTACACATTTAATAACGGTAATTTAGAAACAATGATTTATATAATTAATCTAAAATATAAAAATGGTTCACTCCGAATTTGATGAAACAACAGATATTTAATTAGTTTTCAATTATATAATTACCTTGACTTTTAAATATATATATATATATATATATATATATATATATAAATAGTCAAGTTACTGACCTTTATATTTCTAATTTTGTGAATATTTTGGTTGCTGTACTGTATTGTTAAACATAATTGGATTGGAGTGTTGGCTTTATTAATTCTTGCTGGAGGTAGTTGATGGAATCTTGTCGCTAACGTGGATTTGTGCCTCAGCTAGGTTGCACCACTTATTTCAAATCAATTATTTTGGACTTATCACATGCATTGCACTAGCTTCAGTTACACGCACTATCAGTAAAAATGTCCTTGTTAGGGCTGTTTCGAGTTTATATACATTTTTGTATATTTGAACCAGCCGAATCCCGTTTAAACACCGAATTCATTATTTCTCTACAAGCATGTCACTGTTCAAATTCGGGGGATTATTCTTTAATTTTAAGTTTGCTGAATTCTATTGCTGTCCCTCAAATCAGCGTTTGACATAATCTTTATTATTTTGAGTTATTGTTGGAAGCACTTGGTTCGTAACTCCTTGAAAGGCAACGAATCGTTCCTTTAAAGTTAAATGCCGTTTTTCTTAAGCCACCTCCTAGTTTTAAGAATTATTTTAAATGTAACCTTTTGAAATTATTTTTACCAAAAGTCTATTTCAGCGTATTTCCTCGTTTTAGTAGGTTTTTGGTATGTTGCGGTAATTATGTTAATTATTTATTTAATTGCATCAAAAATGCCTCGCAATAAAACGATATTCTAGATTCTATACAGGGTGTAACAAAAATGTAGGTTGCTACTTCAGAAACACATTCTACTAGTCAAAATGGACACTAAAGTCCATATAAGCATATGTCCAAAAATGAGCCGTTCTCATGATACAGACATGCTTGTGTAGAAACATGTTGTTTTTGCTTTGTTGAGGATTTATTATTTTTATTCAACTTATCAGGTTGGCTTGCGTTAAGTGACAACCAACGAAATTGAATGCGCACTTGTGTCAGTTTGTGGTTTAATCAGTAAGTAGCAGTTATTGCACGGTTAAAAATGGAGCATTATTCAAATGCAGAAATGACTGACATGCATTTAATGTATGGTGCTACGAACTGTAACCAGGCTGAAGCAAGGCGGCTTTGCGCTGAGCGTTTTCTTAACCGACGTTTGCCTGGAGAAAAACTTTTCCAACAAATTCATGCCCAATTGAGCGAAACTGGTTATTTTAAGACAATAACCATTGATCGTAGCAGACCAATCACCACACGAAGTCTTGAAATGGAAGAGCGTGTGTTTATTTAAGTTAAAGACAATCCCGGCATAAGCACGAGGACACTTGTTCAGATCGAACATGTGGACCATATGAGTCTTGTGGTCTTACCAGTTATATCCGTACCATATCCAACGTATTCAGAGACTTACTGCAGTAGACTTTGCACCACGTTTAGAATTCTCCAATTGGTTTTTCGAAAATGTGCAAATGATCCTTTTTTCCCTTCCGTTGTTTTGTTCATTGATGAGATAGGTTTCATCAGATGGAATAATTAATTTCCGTAACCTACACATTTGTCAAAACGAAAATCGAGGCATCAGCAAAAATGTTCTTTGAATGTTTGGGAAAGAATAATTAATGATTTCGTAACTGGTCCCATTTTTCTTGAAAGAAGGATAGCAGGTGTAGTTTATAGACATTTCTTGTCTTGAGTGACTTATGACTCTTACCAGATGATATTGCTCTAGGAATTAGAAGAGACATGTGATTGATGCACGATGATGCACCGAGATATTTTAGTTTACTGACCAGGAAATTTATGAACAATGTTTATCCTAAACGCCAGATAGGACGTGGGGGGGATCATCACACTTAAATCCCTTGGATTTCTATCGATGGAGTCACCCGAAGTAGATTGTCTATTCCCAAACTATTCAGACTATTCAGCACCTCCGGCAGTGTATTGAAAATGACCTTAATAAAATACGCAACACTCCGGGTATTTGAGAAAGGGAAAGAAGATCACTATCAAGACTAGCAGAGTGTTGTACAGAGGGACGGTCACTTCGAACATTTTCTCTGACATTTGTTTTGTTTCGTTTTGATGGATTTGCATAAAAATAATAAAATTTCAGCAAGGCATGTTTTTACACATGAGAACAGCTAATTTTTGGACATATGCTTCCTGGAATTTTGTTCTCATTTTGACGTGTAAAATTTTCTTCTAAAGTAGCGGCCTATATTTTTGTTACATCATGTATACCAAGCTATATGGAAGAAAAATTAACTGTTTCAAAATGACACTCTTTGAAATACCTCATGAACTAAATGTTAAATTTCAATGACAATTTTCACGGTTATCTTTTTTTATTTTCCTTTTAAGATCAAATTGATTTGATTATCCAGAAAATATACGACCTAAAATTTTCAAAAGTGCAACGGTCACAAAAGGGGTTACTGCAACCTTTCCTAAAGTTTAGTGCGACCCTCATTGAATTGAATTTATTAAAAGGGTATTTGTGCGTAAATAATGTTACTGGCCGCATATTTGAAAGCACAAGTAATCACTTAAAAAGTTATCTCTTACTAAATTTAATTTAACCAATGAACCAAAGTACCTTCAAAAGTTTAGCTTACTTTCATTTAATATTCTCTGGATGCTTACCAAGTTACAGAATGTCTTAACCTCAGAATATATAATTTAAGACATCATTTGAGATTTGTAACAGATAAATACAGCAACAGAATTAATGTGCATTATATTAATTTCTGTGCGTCAATTAAAATCGTAAAAATAATGAAATAGAATTAATTTATTTTTTGTTTTATAAAAAGATTTTCCAAACCATTGATTTTAATTATATCGCAATAAAATTGTACGGTATTCATGGACCGGTAAATATGCGAACTTCAGCATATAATAATTAAAAAATGAAATATATATGGTACAAAGGATTAAATTCTCATAGAGGATGCCTTCGTTATCTTTTACAAATTACATTGAAATAAAGGCAAGCAGACAATGTTACAAATATTTTTACTAATTACTTAATATGCTCATATCTACAATGCATGTTGAAATAACCGTTCTGGCATGTCAATATAGCCCTGTCAAAAATAATAGAGCCAATTGTTGATATTTTTTCAACTTTCAAAGTATGTAGCAGTAACTGTTCAAAACACCAATTGATAAAATTTCTTTTCTATATATTGTAATACGTACCTTTATTCACTCTGCGATTAAGAAATTAAAGAAGGCTTGGACCCATAAATTGTTGATTATTTACTCGGAGTGTAACCAATAATCGCCAGAATCGTTTTTGAATGTGTAATCAGTATTTCAACTAAACAAAAGAGCAACTTGGAATAATCATGATTGACTCCGATTCTTAATTTCTATGTGCAGATTTTAATAATTATTTGCGATTCAAATGTATCTTTTGTGATTACATCTACTAATTTACAACTCATTTTCTCAGGAAATAAGTATAAATCGCTAAGATCAGCTATTAAAATTATGATTCCTTAAGGGGTGCCGTATGGTCTAAAGTGTGCTACCTAAACATGGCAACACGTAATTTTTAAACTTATCAAAATATATCGTTTGTCTTACATACTTGATGTAGATTAAATATAGAATCATTATATTGCATGCTTTTTGGTTTATTATGAATCGTTCATATCTTTTATTTATCGCTAACAGATTTTAATTTTGGGTGTAGCCATTAGCATGAT